>PITA01003341.1:0-141238 GCA_004023965.1 Spilogale gracilis
GGTACATCTTCAGGTCATGGTCTTAAAGGGAACAGCCTGCTCTAACTGCAGATGTGACTCCTCGTTTGACATGCACATGAAGACAACACGGGATGGTGGGGCAACAAGAGAAAAGGAACCTGGGTCCCTGGATGGTCTAAGGGACACAGGCACCACACTCCTTGGACGTACAAGTCCAGGCTTTCACGTGAAAGAGAAAAAAGCCTGTCTTATTTGTCACTGTAATTTGGTCACTATTAAAATAAGTATATTCTTCATTAATATGTAAGATGAGTTGGGGCACCAGGGTGACTCAGTTGATTAAACATCTGACTCTTGAACTCAGCTCAGGTCATGATCTCAGAGTAAGTTAAAGTGCCACGTTGGGCTCCACACTGGACATGGATGTACTTTAAGAAAAATGTAAGATGACTCATTGGTTTTCTATTTAAAAATTGTTTGTCCTGGGGCGCCTGGGTGGCTCAGTTGGTTAGGCGACTGCCTTCGACTCAGGTCATGATCCCGAAGACCCGGGATCGAGCCCCACATCGGGCTCCCTGCTCGGCGGGAAGCCTGCTTCTCCCTTTCTCACTCACCCTGCTTGTGTTCCCTCTCTGGCTGTGTTTCTCTCTGTCAAATAAATGAGTAAAATCCCTTAAAAAAAACTGTTTGTCCCCAAGTATGCATAGAAGCATGGAAGATCATATGCCTAAGTGATTATTGTATAATATCAACTAAGTGAGTTTGGATTAAGTTGGGGGGGGGGGCTATCCATATTAGCTCAGGAATTTCTTGAATTGTTAATAATAATGTTGATAATTCGGTTAAGTAATAGAATTGTTAATAATAATGTTAATAATTTGGCTAAGTAATAGAAACAGTCATTATTATATATTAAAACTAGTGTTGACCCTTGAACAACAGGGACAGGGGATAGAATGGTGTGAGTCCACTTACATTGGATTTTTTTAAGTATATGGTACAATACTGTAAATGTATTTTCTATTATGATTTTTTTTTAAGATTTATTTATGGGGGGCCTAGAACGTTGGTTGAACGTCAGACTCATGTTTTCGGCTCAGGTCATAATCTCAGGATACTGGGATTGAGCTCCACATCAGGTTCCATGCTGAGCATGAGATCAGCTTGAGACTCTCTCTCCCCCCTGTGTCCCTCCCCCTGTTCTCACTCTCTCTCTAAAGAAATGAATAATATTTTTTTTAAAAAAAGACTTAGAGAAACTGTGGGAGGAGGGACAGAAGGAGAGGGAGAGAAAAACTTTTTTTTTAAAGATTTTATTTATTATTTGACAGACAGAGAGCACAAACAGGGGGAGCATGTCTTGATCCCAGGAACTTGCATCCATGACCTGACTCAAAGGCAAATGCTCAACTAACTGAGCCACCCACGTGCCCGGAGAGAGAGAAACTTTTTTTTTTTTAAGATTTTATTTATTTATTTGACACAGAGAGAGAGAGATCAACAAACAGGCAGAGAGGCAGGCAGAGAGAGGGGAAGCAGGCTCCCTGCTGAGCAGAGAGCCCAATGCGGGCCTAACTCTCTTACCCTCTGAACCACCCAGTTGCCCAAGAGAGAGAAACTTAACCAGACTGCTCATTAGGGAGCCCCACGTGGGGTTCGATCTCATGACACTGAAATCATGACTTGAACCGAAAACAAGAGTCAACACCCAGGTGCTCCAGTCTCTTATGATTTTCTTAATAACATTTTCTTTTCCTATCTTACTTTATTGTAAGCATATAGTTTATAATACATAAAACATACAAAAATATGTGTGAATCACCTGTGTATGTTGTCAAAGAGGCTTCTCATCAACAGTAAGCTATCAGTAGTTAAGATTGTGGACAATCCAAAGTTATAGGCAGATTGTCTCTTGTGCAAGGGGTTAGTGCTCCTATCCCCAGTATTTTTCAAGGATCAACTGTGTTTTACACTCTCTCATAAAGCCTTCAGTTATATTTCATGTATATGATTTAATCTCTGAAATAATTAGATCAAAGACACAGCTGATAAAACGGGAATCAAAGTAAAAAAAAATAGATATGCTTGAAGCAAACTAGGTGTGTTGGGATACATGTAGCTGGTTTAAGCTAAAATTATGCAGATTATTACCTGAAAATGAGGAGGCACAAAGCCACCACAAGGCTTTGGCAGGTAGCTCCCTCAGCATCCCAGCTCACACTTTAGGGAAGTGAAAACCCCAGGACTGGGGCTCCTGGGTGGTTCAGTCGTTAAGTGTCTGCCTTTTGTTCAGGTCATGATCTCAGAGTCCTGGAATCGAGCCCCACATCAGGCTCCCTGCTTGGCGGGAAGCCTGCTTCTCCCTCTCGCACTCCCCCTGCTTGTGTTCTGTCTCTCACTGTGTTTCTCTCTGTCAAATAAATAAATAAAATCTTAAAAACAAAAACAAAAACAGGATCTTTTTGAGTGAAGGGGCACTTTCAATATACCCAAACGAACAAAGTAAAGTCTCAAGATTTACCACTGACAAACCCTGGAAACCAGGGTGGGGTGGGGACACAGTGAGCTTGGAGAAGGGTAGTCTTCCCCCTGCCCAGGTCATAAGTCATCAGGAGACAGAGGGCAGAGGAGCAAATTCCTATTACTTAATACGTGGTTGAGGCAAAGGTCATTAACTGTTTTATGGGCTTAACTCCAAGTGGTTACTTTAAAAGGTACCCTGATAAAAGCCAAGCAGGAACTTGTAGCGGGAGTCCTAAGCTTCAGTCCTTATCTCAACGTCCAGACTCTGGGCGTGAGCAGGGTTTTCATACTATCAAATGCATAGGCAGCAACTCATAATAGCTGTTTTCTGATCACACTAGGGAAGATATTTTTGTTCCTACAAGGAATTGCATGTTCAAATTTGTGGTCAACTTGCTTTCTGAACAATGCATAAACATAGATTTCTTTTACTTTTGAATTTAATGATACAGTGCTACAGGAATTTCCCTTTCGGTGTGGATTAGGCTCCTTCTCAATTAGTTCATCAGGAATTCAATTGAAAAATAAAGACTGCATCATTGGGATTTGATTTTTGCGAGATCATCATATTAACTTTTTGAGAAATCTTAAGACTAAATGTCAGAAGGATTAGAAGGGCCTAAGTTCACTGTACGAAATTCAAATCATGATGGTTTTGTCCTTCTGTACCTGTTGGCACTTTTAGTCCTACTTCACTCACATTCACACAAGTTTGACCAAAATACTTGAATCCTAAAGCTGAACTTGTTTAAAACAGATCTTCCTCAAATTATTATCATCTATCTGTAGCTAAACAACAAACAATGCTTACTGAACACAGATCTCAAAAGAATCGTCACTTTAGGTAAGAGGGTGAAGGAGATAACCTTATCATAATATTAGCACTTTAAAGTTTATTTCCCTTTTTACTGGTATTGTACAAAACACAAACATTATAATAGTAAACTTGACTTCCCAGAGGCATCAGATATATCTAAAAATAATGACTGACACAAACAGAAATCACTCTACTACTACCAGGATTAAAACATTTCATTCCCGGGGCACCTGGGTGGCTCAGTTGGTTAAGCGACTGCCTTCGGCTCAGGTCATGATCCCGGAGACCCTGGATCGAGCCCCACATTGGGCTCTCTGCTCGGCAGGAAGCCTGCTTCTCCCTCTCTCACCCCCCCCCCCCCCCCGCTTGTGTTCCCTCTCTGGCTGTGTTTCTCTCTGTCAAATAAATAAAATATTTAAAAAAACAAAACAAAAAAACAAAAAACCATTTCATTCCCAAATGCTTGCCCAAAAAGACAAATTGCCCCAAATCAATATATTAATATATATTCAAAGGTACAAAACTTTTAAGAGCAATCCATGGCTTGTTCAAAATGTGCTTTTCCTTTTTCTGGGGGCATATTATTTATTAAAAGTGAAAAGCTGCATATTTGGAAAATGGGATAAAATACTTTAAATTATTTCTTGTCAAAATTAGATGCCAGATATCCTAGTAAAAACCTGTAATATATGTATATATGTATACCCTACGCTTGAGTATAAAGAAATGTTTGGGCATTATGTCTAATATATGTGAATTTTTCCATTCCTTTAAAAAAGAGGCATTTTATCAAAGCTTGTATTTATTTATTTTTTTAAAATTTTATTTATTTGACAGAGAGAAACACAGCCAGAGAGGGTACACAAGCAGGGGGAATGAGAGAGGGAGAAGCAGGCTTCCTGTGGAGCAGGGAGCCCGATGTGGGGCTGGATCCCAGGTCTCCAAGATCATGACCTGAGCTGAAGACAGTCGCTCAACCAACTGAGCCACCCAGGCACCCCTCAAAGCTTGTATTTCTAAAATTAAGGCTACAACACATGGTTTCTGTCATATTCCTTAAAATGAAAAGGAAATCGCAAAAAGAAAAGAAATTAAAGTAGACTGGAAGTGGAAATTTCAGTTATTAGACTTTTCTCTTTTTACTGTTGACAGAATCATGATCTGTCTTATTAATCTATTCATAATTTTAATTACTGCCATTTGTTGGTAGGACAAGTGAAGACAGTAAATACAAGAACAGGGCACTCTTTGAGCACTACTGAAATGATGTATAAGTAAATGGATGTTATGAATATCTCAGAAAAATGTTCCTCACTATACTTCAAAATCAAAGGGGCTATTTGAAACACCACTAAAACTTGTTAGTTAAAGCCATCAAGAAGTATGCATATTACTGTATCAAAACTTCCTTTAATATTTTGAGAACTGTTTTTGTAATGTAAGTAGTTTCCTTTCTAATCCCGGCTCTTTTATTTTCTGTATTTAGAAACTAGCGTGGGGGAAGGGGAGCAGTTAGAAAGGGTCCATAGACTTCACCAGGCTACTACAGGTTAAGAAACCCTGATTTAAAATGCTCTAGACTATTGGTGTGTCTGGGTGGCTCAGTGGGTTAAAGCCGCTCTCTTGGGCTCAGGTCATGATCTCAGGGTTCTGGGATGGAGCCCCACATCGGGCTCTCTGCTCATCAGGGAGCCTGCTTCCCCCTCTTTCTCTACCTGCCTCTCTGCCTATTTGTGATCTGTCAAATAAATAAATAAAATCTTAAAAAAAAATAAATAGGGGCACCTGGGTGCCTCAGTTGGTTAAGCCACTGCCTTCAGCTCAGCTCATGATCCTGGAGTCCCAGAATCGAGTCCCACATGGGGCTCCCAGCTCTGCAGGGAGTCTGCTTCTCCCTCTGACCTTCTCCCCTCTCATGCTCTGTCACTCACTCTCTCTCAAATAAATAAATCCTTTAAAAAAATGCTCTAGACTATTAATTAACCTTTTTATGGTGATTAAGTTCACAATTTAAACATACATCAAACCATCATGTTGTACACCTTAAATTTATACAAATGTTATATATCAATTATATCTCAATAAAACAACAAACAAAGCAATCATTACTTTGCAACTCAACCACACTGTGTCTGTAACATTTTTTTAAAAATTCATGATTGTGACTCTCTTACCATGACATTTTTATTATTATCTAAACTCCTTTTAAAAGCCACTGCACCATTTGTCAGTTCTGACGTAGGAGTGTACGAACAAAATGCACCAGTCTACTGTTGTTCTCTACCTGATTCCTAAAGAGAAGTATCTCCAGGTACCTTGACTCCTATTTTATATGATTGTACTAGAGATAGCAGAAAATAAGCTATGTCAAACTATGTCAACTATGAAATATGAAAACTTCCTTGGTAGGCATTATTTTGTCTATTTTCTCATATCTATACATTAAAAAATAGCGAATATAAAATATGCATATCATAAATATATGAAGGCACACACACACACATACCTCTACCCCTCAAAAAAGATGACTGCTAACTGGCAAAAAAATATCCAAGATGACAGAAATGACTACTATATAATATACAAAGAGATACTACCACACAAAACATTTCTAAAAGCTAGGAACTATACTGGGGCGCCTAAGTGGTTAAGTCAGTTAAGCATCTGCCTTCGGCTCAGCTCATGATCCTGGAGTTAGGCTCCCTGCTCAGCAGGAGTCGGCTTCACTCTCAATGCTCCCCTTCCTGGCTCATGTTCTTTCTCTTACTCTTTCAAATAAATAAATAAATAAAATCTTAAGGAAAAAAAAAAAAAAGATGGACTGTATTCAAGAAGACTAGGTTAGTACACAGGGAATCTGCTACGTGAATATAACTATATGACTAATTCAGCTGGTAACTGTGGATAAATAAATTTGCTCATTGGGGCAGTAGCAATCTCTATAATTTTGCAAAAATTAGAGTGACACTGTAAGAAGTGTTCTCTATCTTTTCATTCTTTAAATACTTTTTCTATTACAATAATTCCTTACTCAAACTACTTATTCAAATAAACCTTACTAATGTATAATTCAACTAAATAAAATATTTTAAATTTTCACTTTTTGAATTCCTTGTCCATTTATAAAATAAACAGACTACTAGGTTTTTAACCGTGGGAGATAGGGATGCCTGGAGGGCTTGGTCAGTTGGGCATCTGCCTTTGGCTCAGGTCATGATCCCTGGGTACTGGGATAGAGTCCTGCATCAGCCTCTTTGCTCGGCAGGGAGTCCCGTTCTTCCTCTGCCTGCCTGTCCCCTTGCTTGTGCACTCTCTCTGACAAATAAATAAATGAAGCAATATACTGTATCTTGGCATTAAGAAAAAAATATGTCAAAAAATTGTGGAAGATAAATACAGTTGTAATTATCCCAAAAATGAGCTTAAATATGAGATTAAGTATTTACAGAATATATGTATTTTTTCTATGCAGATGAAGGAGAAATTATCAGTGATCTTGTGAAAATAAAATACAATTTATCTAGAGAGAAAGTAGTTACAGTAAGACATAGTATCAGTATTTTCCTTCTGTGTGGAGCTCTCGAGTATTCTGGGGCTTTGTGCACTACAATCCAAATAAGAATATTTGTCTTCCTCATAAATATGCCAAAGATTATACTTTTATTAAGTCAGATACACAGAAAATACAACTGGAATCTGTGGGGAAAGGGAAATTATAATATAGATAAGAGCTTTTGAAATTTATTACACTGTTTTTGTGACATGAATAATCATATATCCACCTATTGCAAAATTGGTAAGCATGCTTGAATCTACATGTTATTTGCAGTATGTGGCAAATTTGTAATATAACATCAAAATAAATTTATTTTTCATTCTAAAATCTATAGGTGGATATAGAACACTGTGGACCAACAAAAGTATGTGAAACAATAAACATACAGTTAGATGTAATTTGTGAGGGTTAGAATGGCTGAGAAAAATATATAAGCTTTTCTCATTATACTTAACCTCAGAGTCTTAAAGCATTAAATTGGAAATTAGTTCAATGAAAGTGATAATTAACATCTTGTCCTACAAAAAGTCTTAAGAAATTAGTGCCCTGACAATACATGCATCTCTTGATCACAACAGATTCACATTCCATTGTATTTCCACTATAACACATAATGGAATCCTTTTCCAATTGTCTGAGACAGTGGATAGGAGAAAATAGATACACAAAGAGAAAACTTGACTCACAGAACAACAATAAATGGACCCTTGGTTTGACTAGAACCTTAGTAAGGTACAGAAAAACAAAAGTAAGTAAAAGTAAAATATCAAGAGATGATCCAGTCAAAAGGAAAAAGCCCACAGATAATCTCCAGTGATCTACTAAGTAAATAATGGTGACTGAGCTATGTAGAATGTATATAATACATATCCGTACACTTATGTCGGTTTTCTTCTTAAAGACATTTGTAGATAAAAGTTACTAGTTATCTTTGAATTCTTCATAAAATGATTCAATACCTACTATACAATCTCTTTTAGAACATTGCTATTATTATTTGATTTTACTACTATGATCCAACATAGTCTAGATAAAGAGCTCACATTAAGCCAAATAACTAATTAAGAAGCCAAATGAATAAAGGATGTAGAACATGTCTACCATCACCTACAACATCCTGGACCCTGTGCCAAAACTTTTGTGAAAAAAGATGTACAAGAAATTTATATATTTTTTTATTTTACTGGCCTTGTTCTAGACTGAAAATTTTCTGCTTTACATTTTATCTATTTTAAGATTTTTTTTTTTTATTTATTCATTTGAGAGAGACAAAGAGAGAAAGAGAGCACAGCAGCGGGGAGGGTCAGAAGGAGAGGGAGAAGCAGACTCCCGCCCAACATGGTGCCAACGCAGGACTCAACCCCAGGACTCCAGGATCATGACCTGAGTGGAAAGTAGACAATTAACCTACTGAGCCACCGAGGGACCCTGCTTTACATTTTTAATTTGGCAAAAAGCAACGTTACTGTGCAAACCCCAACACGGCAATAGCTAGGCTTTATTACATCAGTTTGATCAGATGACTGGGTATTATAAATTTTAAATTTCATCTCTATGGAAACTCTACAATCATTTATCTTCTAGAAATAAAAAGAAAGCATTTTGAAATGTTTCTGAAACATCCTGAAAATAATTTAGTAGTTATGAAATATTTATATATGCTATATATTTAAACTGAGTAAGAATACTTTAAGTATAGAGAAAAGTGACAATTTCATCGAAGGCAATGTTAGAAGTATGGATTTTCACCCCACTTGCTAAAATTAAAACTATACAAATAATGGTTTTGGCTTCCATCTGTCCTGGGTTTTAGAGTTTGAAAGGAGTGCTGCTTCCCCCGCCCCTTACAATAAAAAAGAGCTAGACCAATTTCAAGTTATGGCTCTTCTTGAACTACCAGAGAGTTGAAGTCAGTGGTCCAGACCATGACACTGCAGGGAGAATGAGAGAAGAGCATGCACTGGCTTGGGTTAGACATAATTAGACACTGATAAGAACAAGTGAGCTAGAATCAGTGGTAATTGGTGAAGACCAAACGTGGCCTGGTAAGACAATGTGAAACCCCTGAAATTGCCATCGGAAATTGGAGGAGTCCATATGCTCTCAAATTTTTTTTTCCACAAGCCCCAACAGGCACTTACAGAAATGACTGGACAGACCCCTGAGAAATACCCACTGTGGTGCAGGCCTGTGGGATGGAAGTCCCAGCCGTAAGGGAGGGACAAGAAAGTCTATCAGCATACTTCTCTAGATCCAGTACAGAATACCCTCAATCTGCAGGAAGAACAACCACCACTGTCCATCTCAGCCAATAGTGAACAGTCACTGCATTTGGGATAATCAAATAAGTATGAAAACTGGACTCCTGGCAAAGACAAATGATAATGCATGGAGGCTATGACTGTACTTTGGAGAGAAGCAAGATAACCAATAAGCCACATCCACACCCCTACCACTCAGGTAAATGGTACATGGAATGTTCATTGTGAAGTTAGGAAGCTTTGAGTAACAAGTAAGGGCAGACTTTAACTAGAACAGGAGAGTTATAAAACCGTAAAAAGAAACATTCTCTAAGTTACATTATAAAGTGGCACAGTATCACCCAGTCACAGCAGTGTTTCATTAGGATTTCCACCACTTGGTAAAGGCCAGCATCATAAATCCTATACTTTTCCCAGACAGACCCTTTTAAGTTTGTTCCCTGGATACTGATTGTCTTAGTAGTCATTAATACCCCATTTCAAAAGGAGTCTCTTTGCATGTCTCTGACCATGATTTAATGTTAATACTGACAGTTGAACTTGTTTAGCACTTTGAACTTCAAATCAGCAATGATAATACTGTACCCATATATATTCCCCCCCGAAAATATAAAATTTCATCATTTAAGACATCATGAAATAAATTCATCACCACAAAAATCATGAATTTTATATTGTATGTGCATAGCAAGCAAAAGGAATTAATCAAATCAGCTAATAAAAATAATTTCTCTTCAATGTTCATATTGAAATGTTGCCCTTTCTTTTTTTTTAATATTTTATTTATTTATTTGACAGAGAGAGAGATCACAAGTAGGCAGAGAGGCAGGCAGAGAGAGAGGAGGAAGCACGCTCCCCACTGAGCAGAGAGCCCGATGCGGGCCTCGATCCCAGGACCCTGAGATCATGACCTGAGCCGAAGGCAGAGGCTTTAACCCACTGGGCCACCCAGGCGCCCCTTAATGTTGCCCTTTCTTGAGAGAGAGCGAAACGGGGAAAGAGGAAGGACAGAGAGAATCATAAGCAGGCTCCACGCCCAATCAGAGCACGATCCGGGGCTCGATCTCATGACCTGGACATCATGGCCTAAACCAAAATCAAGTCTCTTATTTAACCAACTGAGCCATCAAGGCACTTCTAAATGCTGCCTTTTTATATCCAAGTCATCAAAATTGGCATTTCTGCTTATCATCTGAATAACCAATAGTATTGTGTATGATGTCATAAAGTTGGAGCTATATAACAACTGAATATCTATATTTTCTTCTGGAGATAATATTTATAAAACAAATATTTCTGGAAATATTTCTGGAATACCAATTTAGCAGCATTAAGAATCCAAATCCTTTAGTGATTATCAGTTTATGAACATCTCTTCTAAATCAAGTGATTTTATTTGTGGATATGTATCCAAAAGAATAAAATCAGGAATTTTTTTTTTTTTAGAGATTTTATTTATTTGACAGAAACACAGTCAGAGAGGGAACACAGCAGGGGGAGTGAGAGAGGGAGAAGCAGGCTTCCCGCCAAGCAGGGAGCCCAATGCGGGGCTCAATCCTGGAACTCCAGGATCATGACCTGAGCTGAAGGCAGATGTTTAATGACTGAGCAACCCAGGCAGCCCAAAAACTAGGATCTTCAAAAAGATGTCTACGCTCTCGTGTTAATTGCAGCACTATTCACTATTAAGTTGAAAACAACTTAAATGTCCATTGACAGATGAATGGATAAAGAAAATGTGGTATATACAACAATGGAGTATATTAAAGGCTTTACAAAGAAGGAAATTCTGTAATATGTGACAACATATGCTAAGTTGACATATGACATATGACATATAAGAGGACATATGCTAAGTGAAATAAGCCAGTCACAGAAGACAAATATCGCACAATTATACTTAAAAGAGATCTCTAAAACAGATTCACAGAACCAGAGTACGATGTCCCAGGGCCTAGGGAAAGAGGGAAGTGAGAAATTACTAATAAATGGTCATAAAATTTCAGTTAAACAAGATGAATAACCTCTAGAGATCTGCTGTACAAAATTGTACCTATTCAACAATAATAATGTAGATTTAAAACACCTTAAAAATGTGGATCTTATGTTAAATATTGTTAAGAACACTTTTGAATAAATCTCTTTTAAACAAAAAATTATAGTATGATGGTTTGCAAGTGCACTATTACCATTTTACCTCAAAACATCTGAAAAAGCTACAGGGCACCTGGGTGGCTTAGTCAGTTAAGTGTCTGACATAGGCTCAGATCATGATCTCAGGGTGTTGGCATCAAGCCCCGCCATCAGGCTCTCTCAGCAAGGAGTCTGTGTCTCTCTCTCCCTCCGTCCCTCCCCATTTGTGCTCTCTCTCAAATAAAGAAGTAAAATCTTAAAAAAAAAAAAAAAAAACATATTCAATCAGCCCTATTAAAAATCAGTCTAAAGTGGCCTGGCTGGCTGAGTTGGTAGAACATGCGACCCTTGGTCTCAGGGTTTTGAGTTCAAGCCCCACGATGGGCATGGAGCCTGCTTCTTCTTCTTCTTCTTCTTTTTTATTTTTTTAAAGATTTTATTTATTTATTTGACACACAGAGAGATCACAAGTAGGCAGAGAGGCAGGCAGAGACAGAGGAGGAAGCAGGCTCCCTGCCAAGCAGAGAGCCCGATGCGGGCCTCGATCCAAGGACCCTGAGATCTTGACCTGAGCTGAAGGCAGAGTCTTTAACCCACTGAGCCACCCAGGTGCCCAATGGAGCCAGCTTCTAAAAAAATTAGCAGGCAACTATTTCTTTGGGAAATGTCAAATGGGATAATGGGCTTTCTTAGATAAGGAACCATAAATCGCATGAGCCTATCACACTTCACAAAGAGAAATTACATCAAAACCCATTAGTTTCATTTTAAAAAGAAAGAGAATGAGAACCTTTGATTTCTGGTATTTATTTCCAGTGTAAAACAGGTCTAGATCTCCATGTGAAGCCTCAAAATTGCTGCCAGTAATCACTGTTCATTTTCTTCACTGATCCAAGATGGAAATCAACTATTTGTAAAATAAATAAGAAAATCCTCACGTGAAAGCCAGAAGGCAAAATGATCTATTGCAGTTTCCTATGTCATACTAGGTAAGAATTTCTCAAAATTTACTATGTATAAAAATCACCTATAGAATTACTAAAAAGAGTCTGGTTAGAACCACCTCTTCAGATATACATTCAATCTGGCTGGTGTTCAGAAAGCTGCTATTTTAATGAGAAGCTTTAATTAGCGGCTAAAGGATTCAGAATCAAAAGAAATCATGGGGCCATACTTTGAAAAACAACTATTTATGACAGATATTTAAAGGTTGCAGAAGTTATGAGTTTTCTACTGTCTGTAACTGGCAAATTCAAAAAGAATGACATCTTCTTCTAAAACTTAAGTGTTGTTTTCTGTATTCTTATTCTTTGCAATAAGAAACACAGTATTCAAAGACATTTCAAAGGTGAGACTTGTTACTAAACCACTGATAAAGTTAAAAAAAGAAAATTTCCCCGTCTTCAATACGCCAACTTAAGATTCATTTAATTCCACAAAATGTTAACTTTATTCCTTAATAAATGCAAATTTATCAAGCTCACTATATTTAAGTGTACCTCACACATAGTAATTAATAGTAACTAACTACTGAGTACTTAATATACTGATCTCTATTGTGTGTATTGGGCTTATATCATCTCATTTTTTGAAAAAGATTTTATTTATTTGGCAGAGAGAAACACAGCTAAAGAGGAACACAAGCAAAGGGAGCAAGAGAGGGAGAAGCAGGTTTCTCGCTGAGCTGGGAGCCCAATGCGGGACTCCATCCTTGGACTCTGGGACCATGACCTGAGCCGAAGGCAGTGGCTAAACCAACTGAGCCACCCAGGTGCCCTTATATCATCTCATTTAATGATCAGAAAAACCACTATGAGTAACGTGCTATAATTTCCCAATCTTATAATTAGGGAAATTGAAATAGCAGGATAAAAAACCTGCACAAGTGGGGCGCCTGGGTGGCTCAGTTGGTTAAGCAACTGCCTTCGGCTCAGGTCATGATCCCGGAGACCCGGGATTGAGTCCCACATCGGGCACCCAGCTCAGCAGGAAGCCTGCTTCTCCCCTCTCTCACTCCCCCTGCTTGTGTTCCCTCTCTAGCTGTGTTTCTCTCTGTCAGATAAATAAAATCTTTAAAAAACAAAACAAAACAAAATCTGCACAAGGTCACAAATCTTGTCAGTTACAGCAATAGCATAATGTTTCAGAAATATCAATAAAAGAATGAGGTAAACTAGGATATCTGTGTTAGGGCATTTTATCTTCAAATTTGTCTTTGTAAGCTCTACATTTTTCATTAACGATTGTTTTGTGGTATATCATACAGTTAGTTAAATTTATTTCTAAAAAATAAATACAATAGGTGGCGCCTGGGTGGCTCAGTTAGTTAAGCGACTGCCTTCGGCTCAGGTCATGATCCCAGAGACCCGGGATCGAGCCCCACATCGGGCTCCCTGCTCAGCGGGAAGCCTGCTTCTCCCTCTCTCACTCCCCCTGCTTGTGTTCCTTCTCTGGCTGTGTTTCTCGCTGTCAAATAAATAAAATCTAAAAAATAAATAAATAAATAAATAAATAAATACAATATAAAATATTAGTCTGTGATTAAACTGTACATGCACTAAAATCTTGGTATATACTTGTAAAAACCATTTGACTTTAAACCTTTTTCCTTTCTTTTTTAATTTTTTTTTTTTAAGTTTTTTTAAAGCGAGCACTAGGGCACGATCTGGAGTTGCATGCTCTACCGAACTGAGCCAGACAGGCTCCCCACTTTGCACTTTTATCAACATTTTACTTATGATTGTTGATCATTTATACCAAAATTTAAAAATCTTATGTTACTAATTTAACATCTATGAAGTCCCTTGACTTCTTATTTCCAAGATCATAAGTGCAAATCTGATTAAGTATAGTTTATGAAAATTCACCTTCTTTTTTGATTATACTAAAACAACATCTTGGTTCACTGCAAAATAGTTTTGGAACACAAAACAGTAAGAACTGACTCAAGTATACCATGCACCTCAAAATAATCAAGTTTAGAAAATATCATTTAAACTTATAAAAGCTATTTTATTACTAAAAACATACTTTGGCATTTATGCAACCTAAGAAAACAAGATAGATAAGGTTATCTATACTTTATAGCATGTTTGCTTGTAATATTTGAATTTAAAAGAATATGATCTTGACAACAAAAACTCATTTAAGTAAAAAGTCCAGTGGCATGTTTGTATCTGTAGGTATTAGTCTGACATAAAAGGAAAACCAGTTTCCCCCCCAAATTTACCATTAAGATTTTATTAGTTTTATTTATACTTATGAATAGTAAGAATCAATGTTCCTGGTGACCTGTGAAATTGTTCAATATTCATAACTTCCAAGAAATAAAAAAATCTTAGAATTAAAAATAACTGAGATTTTGGGGCACCTGGGTGGCTTAGAGAGTTAAGCCTCTACCTTCCGCTCAGGTCATGATCTCAGGGTCCTGTGATGGTGTCCTGCATCAGGCTCTCTGCTCAGTGGGGAGCCTGCTTCTCCCTAGTTCTCTGCCTACCTCTCTACCTACTTGTGATCTCTGTCAAATAAGTAAATAAAATCTTTAAAAAAATAAATAAAAATAAAAATAACTGAGATTTTTATCAAATTTATCTAATGCCTCACTAACAATAAACATTCCATAAGATTTCTGTTTTTTCCTTATATTCTTCTTGGCAACATTCTGAACAGAAAGTGGTGATGGGGATAATGACAATAAAGCAAGTACAGAAGTCAGCAAGCTCTTAAGTGTTTGAATAATGAATAAAAAAACAGAGGGACAACGCAGAAATCCTGAAATGGTATTTGAAAGGCATTAATTAGTCACTGAACATTGTAAGTCAAAGAGGTTATAGAGTATAGAGATTAAATAAATAATCCAAGAGGTCAATTAATTCTTGGAATATAGAATATGCTTTTTAAAGGGAAACATGTCCGTGTAGATAATAGCTAATTTAAAGTCTTCTGTCTGTTCATTATATACTATGCCCTGAATGAATAAATGGAGGAACAAAATCATGAGAATTCTGCCTGTGTGGGGTCAATTTGATAATGCAGAGTTTGGAGAAAAAAACTGGGATACTATTTGGAAATGTCAGCATGCTTGGGACCTTTCAGTGTGTCATCTTCAACATTATGAACATCATTCAGTATTCTTATGCAGACAGGTGCTATAAAAATCAATTAAGAGTTGATAAGTAGTGAACAAACTTTCTGCACTTCTGTATTGAAGTAGGTCTGAGTTTATTATTCTAATGTGGCTGGGAATGGAGGATGCAGACAACCACGCAATAATACAAAAAATCTCATAGTAAGCAATGTTTACATTCTACCTGGCTTGCAATTTGCCCTCAAGAAATGAAGATAATGTTGTCAAGTATAGTTATTATCTCCAGAAAACCGGAGTCACAATGAACATTATAGAAGTGAATGAAGATCACTTTCTCATAACATCATTCTTTTAATTTCTTTCTTTTCCATGATTTGTTTGTTTTTTACCTCAAGTATGTTTGAGAAGAGCTGATACAAAATCTTTGTCTAGTAAGTCCACTGTATGCTGTAGATTTTATTATTTTGTGTGAGCTCTGTACTCTGTGTTCATTCAGTGTTTGGTCAGCCAATGGTTTTACAGCAAATTTCCTAAATGCCAGGATGACACCCCAAAAATTCTCCCAGCCTTTGCAGATTAACCACATTGGGGGCAATTCTTTAACACTCACCCAGGCCATTTGCAGCCCTTAGGCTTCACTTCCTTCTTGTCCTAAACATGAAGATCAGCCTTAGGTGAAAATTTATGATCATCTTAATTTTTCTGAGCATGAAACCTGATCTGGGTATCACCATGTCTGTCTAGATTCCCCCATTAGACATGGGAGCTGCTTCTTCCAGCTTTTCCTTTTCGGTTTTCAGCATCTCTCTTGTCTAACTAAACTTCAATTTTTTGTCATACAAGGCAACAGGGTGTTGTTCATTTCCTTTTCAGTGTTTCCAAGGAACACCCATTCCTTAGCAGCTTTTCTGCTCTAAGGATGTTCCCTGTTAGGTGAAGCAAAGGTGAGCATAGTGCACCATCCTTCAGGGAACCTCCAGACAGGTCAAAACTTAGACAGATAAAATTCCCTGGTAACAGAGTCCCCTCTTTTTCCCGGGGAACCAGATAATCACACCATGAGCACGAGCTGCCATCTTTAAGACAGCCACCATGCCAGGAAGTGGGGATGTGCAGGGTTACATTAAAACACGACAAAGCACTTCCATCATGTTTGAGTTGGCTTTGTCTTCAATATTTCCTTGGTTGCTCTAAATCTTTCTTTTTCCAGAGTTCTGGCAAAGTTGATTTTTATTAAAAAATTTTTGCTTGCTTTTTTCATGTTTCTGTGGAAGAATGAGGTCCCTTTTCTGCCATTTTTGCTAATGTCACTACTGAAAGTCTATATACTAATTTTATTCTACTCTTTCTTATTTTATCCATTCAGTATATATTTATTAAATACTTACCATGTGCTATTCATTATAATAAGCACTGGGGACAAAATAAGGATGAAAACAAATCCTCTACTTTTCTGGAGCATATACCCCAGAGTGTGCTGGTGAGGGCAGGGCAGGTTGAAGTCAAAGAAAATATAAAATGTTTATGCTTATGGCATTATTGTATAAAACAATGAGTTTTTTAAAAATGTGGGTATTATTTAATACAAGGTGGCCTAGGAAGACCTGTCTGATAAAGTGTCACTTGAGCAGAGCACCTAAGGAAGTTTAAAAAACCTTATAGACATCCATATAAGGAATACTAACATAGCAGTGCATACATGAGCCTGGATTGACAAAAGGGCAAGGCTGGGGCTACCAATTTAGAATTCACTGGTATCTGTGTATGGCTCTACGGGACTTTATCTGGAATGAGGGGGATTAAAAAAAAAAAAAAAAAAAAAAACAACTGAGGACAGAAGAATGGGCCCTGAACCTTAGAAATCAGGAGGACAGGAATTGGGAGAAAAACATGGGAAGGAGAATGAAGAGGGCTTACTAAAGAGATGAGAGAAGAATCCAGGGAAAATTGACTCCTAGATGCTAAAGGTTAGAGACGCAGTGACAGATAAACTTTGGCAAGTGGAGCTCACATGTTGAGCAGGATGAGAACTGAGTATGGATGCTGCGATGTGACAGTGTTAGGTCACTGTTAAACTTAAAAAGAACAATCTCAGTAGACTGAAAAGAAATAAAACTAGATAAGCAAGGGTTAAAAAATAACGGTACAAGTGAGCCAGTATGTATAGATGACCTTTCAAGTTGCTCTGCTATAAAGAGTGATCAGAGACATGGGATGGTAGCTGGGAGGGATAAAGGGTAAAGGGAGGCATGCCTTTGACATGGTGAGCAATTATAACATGTATATGTTGATAGAAATAATGCAACAAGGAGGAACTGACTTGTTATATAGAAGACAAAAGGGAGAATGCCTAGAGGGCTCTATGTCATTGAGAAGGTGTGGGATTCAGTGAATTACTGAGGGCCTTGTCAAGAAAGCAAAGAAAACTGTTTACCGTTTTCACAGAAAGGGAGGAAAGGCAAAGCCCATGAATACAAATAAAATCAATGTAATGGAAGGCCCAGACAATCTGACTGATTTGATACTATATTCTTAGTGAAATAGGGAACAATATCAGTTGAGGTTGAGAAGTAAAGGGGCTGATGGGTATCACTAGTAGTGATCTAGATTTCAATTGACTCTAAGAAATTTTACTATAGCAAATTTTTCTGAAGGAAAACCATCTGTCATGAAAAGGTCATTGAGCAGTCACAATTTGCCTATGTATACAGTTCCCTTTCTCTCCCTCTAGTCTACTTATCTGTGCGTACATCTAGCAAACTACTTGTAAACCCAATAATCTATACTCTCTTGAGCAGGTATTAGTATGCTATTACATTAGTATGCTATTACATACAGGTATTGGTATGCTGTTACAATATATTTAACCTTATTTCTGAAGCTAAGCAAACTGCATAAAGTATTATAGAAGAGAAACTGCCCTGTGGCTTAGGATGCATTTCATAAACTCAGAAGTTATTTATGAACTATTTTAATAGGTTCAATTTCTGTAGTAGGTATAAGTAGGTCTAAATTTCAGAGTACAATTTTTTACAGGAAGGGCAGGCATCCATACATCTTTGCATAACAAATGCTACCGCTTTGTGCTTTACAATAAAATCAGCAGCCTCACTTATTAGCTGGGAAACACACCTGCTTTATGCTGTAAATCATAATTAGAAATCCGTATGATTGGAACCTGAGCTCAGTTGGGTGGAAAATTGGTCATTAGATATAATGGGAAGAAAATTTTATAAAATATCCCAAATCCATGCTCAGATGCCAACAGTATTTAATAAATTTTCATGGCAATTATCTGAAAGACCTTCCCGTACTTTCTATCATGCAGCACACACAATATTAAATGTTACTAACCACAGGGTTAACGGCGTAGGAATTTGGAGGTCATTTTGGGGTACTCAGAATGAGATGGGAAGTCATGAGAGGGCAGAGGAGAGGAGCGATCTCATCTGACTGGAGCTTCTCCAATATCCCTCTGATCGCAGTTGGTAGAATACAGTTTGGAGGAAAAGCAGAAGGAGCAGTTCGGAAGCTATTGGTGAACCATGAAATGGTAGCTCAGATGTGGCTGGTAGGAGATGTGGTGGAATGAAAAGGGTGATTTGGAGTCGATTTTGAAAATATGAGTCATCAGGATTTGTTGACATATTAGTTAAGGGAGAAGAAAAGAGTTGCCAAGAACGAGATAGGCAAGAACACAGGAGGCAGTTTAGAGACAGAGCAGAAGTTTGGCTTGAGGCAAGTTACCGTCTGAGGTTCTCACTAGATATAAAAGAGATCATGTGTAGGCCACTTTATTTTTAATTCCAAATTTAGGATATGTGTGTAGGCTGAGGAAAATAATTTGAGACTCACTAGCATACGGATGATATAAGCCACAAGGCCTGATGAGATCACAGAAGATAGGGCTGTAGGTGGAGAAGGTAAGATAGTCCAAGATTGAGTCCTGGTGTAAAGTAAAAAAACACAGTTTGGGGGCACCTGGGTGGCTAAGTCGATAAGCATCTGCCTTAGGCTCAGGTCATGATGCTGGAATCCCAGGATCGAGCTCACTGCTCAATAGGAAGCCTGCTTCTCCCTCTCTCACTCCCCCTGCTTGTGTTCCTGTCTAGCTATGCTTCTGTCAAATAAATAAAATCTTACTCCAAAAAAACCAAACCTGCAGTTTTTCCTATTGTGTTTCTTCCCCGGGAGTCTTTGCCCTCACACAGGACACTTCACTTCTGGCACTTCCGGAAGGGTCACAAGCACAGGAGCTTTCTGTCCCTGTAGAGCTGGGGTACATAGCCCTCCCTCTGTGATGTGCTCACCAACCTGGAAGCTCCCCAAACCTCCTACTATTGAGATTTTAGGGAGGCTTCTCCATGGATGCATGATCAATTAACTCTGTTTCCAAATCCTCTCCCCTTGCTGGAGGATTGGGGAGCATGAGCCCGAAAATTGCAGCTTGTAATCATGGCTTAGTCTTTCTGGTGACCAGCCTCCATCCAGGGGCCATCCAGAAACCCATCAAGAGTCACCACATTAGAAAAAATAGTACCCAGAGTGCTCTCATGACTCAGGCAATCACAAGGGTTTGGGGAGCCCTGTATCAGATACAGGGTCAAAGACAAATATTACAAGAGATGTTCCTAGTGTTCTTATTACTTAGTAATTTACAAGCTTTAGGAACTCTGTTTCAGGAACGGGGGCAGAGACCGATATATGTATTTCTTATTATTTCACATCAAGTATACTCCAACATCTAGAGGATGTAAGAAGAGGAGGAATAAGCAAAAAAACAGAACACTCTGTGGGACATGAGGCAGCAATAAAACCAGGATAATACTATCTTGAAAAGCAAGGGAAAAACTGCTTCAGAATGAAAGAGGTAATCATCTGTTAAGTAAGCTAAGATGACAAATAGGATTTAATAACTGAAATTAGCAACATAGGGATCATAGTGGCCTGGACGATGATGGTTGCTTTGGTGAAATGTAAATATAAATCTGACTGAACAGGCTAAAAGGAAATGAGAGATGAGAAACTGGAGCTCTCAACTCTTTTAAGGAACTCTGTTATTATAAATGAGGGCGCTTGAAGATGGGGAGTATCTTGGAAGATGATACAGGCCTAACAGTTTCTTTTAAAGACTGGGGAAAGTGTAGCATTTTCTATGCAAATGAGGATGATTGAGAAGGGGGAAAATTGTTAAAGCTGGTGATGAAGAACTGCTGGAGCCAGTGGGGGGGGGGGGTATAGCAGACAGGCAGAGAGCATGACCTGAATAAGAATTCTGAAAATTTCTTTACAGTAAAAGGAGGAAAGGCATACTATATGGTTAAATGAACATGTCTCTGGCTCATTGAGATAGTGAAAGCTTTTGGAAGTTTTCATTTGATTGCCTCTGTGTTCTTAGTAAATCAGAACTATCAATTATTAGTTGAGACTGAAGATGTGGGAGGAAGTTTTGGGTGCATGAGAAGAGAAAAAGGTATGAAATTGTCAGAGTGAGAAAGCTCAGTAAATGTGATATGATTGCAAGGTATCATTTGGGACCCATTTGAAATTAATGGTCATAGGTTTGAAGTGAGACCTTTCAGCCCAATTGTATGATTTTCTCCAGCCACATTCATCTGAACAGAGGCAGGCTTGGATGAGCTCACCACTTACAACTACATTAAGCAAGTCAGGGGCAGAGAGGCAAGTAATGAAGATGAGAGTATATGCAAGAGAGTTATTGTAATTATGGACCACAAAATTCATTATGTGATGTAAGGACATCAGGAAGGAAGAGATTTAAAGAATTTCTGGAAATGGGGTAATAGAGGGTACTAGTAAGAGAATGGGACACTTGAAATTGACATCATGGAGGGACTGCAATTATTAAGAATGATTCACTCTAGGATATGAACCCAGGAGTCAGTGGCTGTGGTTGGATTGAGAGCAAGATGATTGAGGACAGTTATAGACAGGATATTGAAATCCCCAGGGATTATAAGAGCAATGTTTGAGTTGAAATTTAAAAGCCATCAAGAAATGAGAGACTTGGGGTGCCTGGGTGGTTCAGTCATTACACATCTGCCTTCCGCTCAGGTCATGATCCCGAAGTCCCAGGATCGAGCCCCACATCGGGCTCCCCGCTCAACAGGAAGCCTGCTTCTCCCTCTCTCACTCCCCCGGCTTGTGTTCCCTCTATAGCTGTGTTTTTCTCTGTCAGATAAATAAATTTTTTTTAAAAAATGAGACTGATGAAGAGTTAAGAGTTAATTTTGATAGGTGATTTTGTTTGATGGCCTAAGATTCAAAGCAGGGGAATTTAAGGAGAGGGAAGTTAAAGGAAGAAAAAGCCACCAGATGAAATGGCTGGGCAGGGGAAGCATTGTCCTCACAAGGGAGAGCTTGGTTTCAGGTAGATGGAGAAGGTACAGAGAACATTACAGAAGTTGGTCCAAAGGGACGAGTGATTTTTCTGACAAAAGAGTAAAATTTCCAGAAGATGGTGTGGTACAGTTTTAGGATTTTGAAATGGACGAGAATTATAGTCAGAAAAGTATATGTACACTGCCCATGGTGATCAGAGTTCAAAAAATGAGGGATGCCATGGAAGACCTGGCTCTTGTCGTGACGGATTCAATAGTGATAAATCCATAATGAGGTATTTTCTGATGGAAAAACAATAGATAGTGGTAGTTAAGAGTTCACACCCCACTGCTCTGCAGAATGTCTTTGGAAATGGGAAAGAATGGAGAGCTCTGTAAATATAAATCACATATAAGAAATTCAGTCATTACAAAGTAATCTACCAATTATTCAACACTCTGTAACTATCTAAATGTGTGTACATATGTACATATATAAAACATGCATATTGCATTATATATATACTATAATTTATTATATACAAAATCTATATTCTATGTACATATATAAAGAATTTATGTGTATAATTTCATATACATGTCATATAATTATTAATTATTAAATATATACAATTTCTTATATATGAGCCTTTTTTTAAAAAAAGATTTATTTGACACAGAGACAGAAAGCACACAAGTGGGGGGAGCAGCAAGCAGAGAGAGAAGCAAGCTCCCCACTGATGAGGGATGAGGGAACCCAATGCGGGACTCAATACCAGGACCCTGGGACCATGACCTGAGCCGAAGGCAGACGCTTAACAGACTGAACCACCCAGGCATCCCCATATATGAGCTTATTAGCATTCTCAATCCCACTCTAACAAATAAACCAATGTCATATATGGAGAGTTTGCCAATGTACCCAGGAATTGCATGCTTAGATAGAAGATGAATATGCCATTTACTCTTTTCCTCCTATCAGTTTTCCTTGTGTTAGAATTTATGGAAAATGTTGGAGCAGCATTTACATGTGATAAAAAGATAAATATAACTCAATAAAGACTCTTGTCTACTTCTGTCAAGGAGGAAGTGGTCCCAGTACCTACCCAGTTGCTATAGAAAAGAACATCCATTTTAGCTATCACAATCCAGGAAGAACGAACAACAAGTGATGAATGGCTGCACCCAGCCATGGATTTTTTTTCTTAGTTTTAAAAAATATATTTGTTATTTCCCTTATATGAGATAAGTAGAAAAATATGAAACATCCATTTTGTAATATTAAAAATTGACTTGAGTTTTTATTTCTTCGGATTCTCAGAAAGGACACAAAAAGTCCAATCTTGATTATCTAAACCCCAGCTAACCTGCACGTGTGGGTTAGTGTACTCTTGTTCTAAGTCACAGTTCTAAGGTGGTTCGTTTTGTAGCATATTTGTAGCAATAGCTGATGGAAACACTGGCCATGACTGAATTGAGATATCTATAATACCCCACACACAGTGCTCTTCTAGAGAGGTCTAATGACCAACTGAATGAATTAAAAAGTAAAACGTGGCTTTCCCATTTAAGTAACACTAATTATGATTCCATGAATCACATTTCTAATATGAATGATGCCCTTGAATTGCATCCCAGCCATTCCATAATTAAATACAGTCCAGGTCTATTATATAAATATCTGAATGTTACTCCTTATCTAATACTTTTACACATACTTAGCTGGCTGACTTAATTTTTGCTTGCTTGTTTGAATTAAATAAACATGTATATTGAGTTTATATGTTAGATACTCTTCTAAGCACCATCAAAATATTGATGCCATCCTCACAACTATCTGTAGTAGGTATTTTTAGTTTAAAGACAATGAAACTGAGGGTTTATAAATTTCAGCAGTTTGTCTAAAATAATCAGATATAAAGTAGCAAAGTTGGGCTTGAATGCATTGTTTAGCCTCAGGATCTGGGCTCTTACACAATAAACAATACTGTTATAAATAAAATATAACTGTAAACACTGATAAACAACTAATAAAATAAATTTTAGACAAATACCATATGGTTTCACTTATATGTGGTATTTAAAAAAAAACATGAATAAGCAAAAAGCAGAAACAGATGTGTAAATACAGAGAAAGGATGGTTGCCAGAGAAGAGAGGGTGGGGGAACGGGCAAAATGGGTGAAAGGGAGTGGGAAGTACAGGCTTCCAGTTATGAAACGAATAAGTCATGGGAATAAAAGGCATAGCATAGGGAATATAGTCAGTATTTTAAAAGCGCTGTATGGTGACAGATGGTAGCTATACTTGTGGTGGGCATAGCAAAACAGAGTTGTTGAATCAATATGTTGTACACCTGAACTAATATAACATTGTCAACAAAACCCTTCCCCCAGAAAAAGAAAGAAAAAAAAATTAAAAAATACTTCTGTGTGCCACCCAGAATTAGCTTAACTAACCATGCTAAATGTCAGGGAGCATATACTGAAAAGGAGATTAATTCTTAGGAAGTTTATTAAGGAGTGCTTTCAGGAGCAACATCTGTGGGGAGAGAGAATGAAGCAGGATTAAGCAGAGAGTGGGCTGTGATTCAATCACCAAAAGAAGAAGCCTTAGCTGACCTCATGTGATGGCCTGAAAGTAGAAAGGCTCTTCAAAGTAGTGCTAAACTGAAGTGTTGTAATCAAGACTTTATATCCGTGCATTAACCAGAAATTGGATATGGTCAGCCTACGGAAAAACCATCCTGACCTTGAGCAAGTGTGCTTTCTTGGCTTCAGTGGAGGACAATCCTGCAGGGGCTCTTGGGTGGCTCAGTCGTTAAGCCTCTGCCTTTGGCTGGGGTCACGATCCCAGAGTCCTGGGATAAAGCCCCCCACAGGTCATGGGCTCCCTGCTCGGCAGGAAGTCTGCTTCTCCCTCTCTCACTCCCCCTGCTTGTGTTCCCTCTCTCGCTGTGTTTCTGTCAAATAAATAAAATCTTAAAAAAAAAAAAAAAAAAAACTTCAAATGCTGCAAAACTAAAAACAATATTCTATGTTACTTAAGTTATATTACTGGCATGTCAAGTTTGCTATACATCAATATAATGTACCTTATTCATTCTGTGTTTCATCTACTATAACCTTAGTGAAGTATTAAAGTACTCTAATATTACAGTATTGTTATCTATTTTTTCTTGCATTTCCTGTAGTTGCCATGTTTTTAATGCATTCTTTTAACTACTATACATGCATTTTAATTCTGACTTTAGCATTAAAAAAGTGTCGTTCTTACCCATGTCTGACGCTTTTAGGCTTACTATATTTTATTTGATAGCAGCTATTAAATTCTTGATTTCTTATTGTTTCCTTTTGCCTGATACACCTTGACACTTCCCTTTATTTTAGCCTTTATGAAGCAAACAGGCTATGCTTTTATCTTGAATTTTAAGTCAAATTATATTGAATAGATTGTGTTAAGCCCATTTTTTTGGTGACAGAGCTAGAATCTGAACATACCATTTTTGACTCCTAGTCAAGTGCTTCTTGTACTAAAAGCTTCCATCCCTGGATCCTTAGACTCCTAGACACCTAGGGATACTTGAAGGAAGAAATAAGGGCATTTAAAGCTCAAATAAAAATCAATCACCCATTTCCCTGTAAAAAGGCCATGCAGGTAAATAAAAAGGTGAAGCGTATTAGCTGAAATTACAGGAACTCACTGAGAAAAATAACTGCTCCCTTTCCTCGACAGAACTGTTTTGAGCAATTTTAAATCTTAATTAGAAAATGGGGGGGGGAGAAAATGTGAATGATTATTACCAACTCGTTTGAAAGCCAGCTCTTTCAGAACACCAGGCCAGTGGGAGGAAAATTCAAAATGAAGGTAGTGGCTCAGTGGTTGAGTGCCTTCCAATCTGGTCATAATCCCAGCTTGGCTCCCTGCTCAGCAGGAAGGCTGCTTCTCCCTGTCCAACTCTCCCTGCCCCCCCCGCACCCCCCCACCCCGCTTCTGTTCCCTCTCTTGCTTCGTGTGTCAAATAAATAAATAAAATCTTAAAAAAAAAAAAAGGTAGTCTCCATGGGAAAGGGCTTATACCCTGCTACATTAACATGTGCAGATTTTATCCATTTTGATTTTGTCATAAAGTATTGTAAGAAAATTCGAAATTCCGCCCTTATTTAAGGTACAATTCAATGGCATTAATAACATTCAGTGTTGTAGATCATTGCTCATCTATATCTCCAAGTCTTTTTCTTTACCTCAAACATAAATCATGTAGCTATTAATCAATAATTCTGATCCCCCTCCCCCTTCCACCTAGCCCCTGGTAACCTCTATCTACCTTCAGATTATGTAATTTTCTTTTCTTTTCCAGGTATTTGACATAAGTGGAATCATAATACATATTCTTCTGTGTCCAACTTATTTGACTTAGCATATTTTTATATTTATCCATGTTTAGTATCAGCACGTCATTTCTTTTAGGACTTAATAATATTTCATTCTATATATGTACATTTGTTTATCCTGAAATCTGTGGATAGACACTTGGGGTTTTTCCACCTTGGGATATTTTGAGGAATGATGCAATGAACAATGCTACATAGTATCTGAGGGTTTTTTTTTTTAGTTATGTTGCATATATACCTAAAAATGTAATTTACGGATTGTGATAGTAATACTATGTTTAACTTTAAAGTACTCAAGTCCTTTGCAAATTAGGTTGTTATTTTGTTATGGATTTGTACCATTTTATATGCAAACACTATATATATATTTTCTACATATGAAAATTTTATCCAATACATGATTTACAAAAATTTTCTCTAATTTTGTGGGTGATATTTTCACTTCCTTGATAATGTCTTTTGAGGGACAAAACCTTTTAATTTTAGTGAAGTCCAATTATCACTTTTTCTACTGAGCCTCATGCAAATTTCAAAAATAATGACAGAAATTTAGTTACCAATGTTATTGGAATTCTGAGGTGACACAGAACTAGTAATACTATCTTATGCTTTTAATTGATGTTCCAATGACTGTCTCAGTGCCAGATTATTTCTACAGGCTCTAGGGGCCTATGTCACTGTGAATCATGACTGGCATGCCATAATTAAGCATAAAATATGACAAATTAATTATCATTCATTTTTATAAGAAATTATTTTCCCCCATGTCCCTGACCTCATAACTGGAGATACAATTTTAAAAAATAATAGTAAGGCAATTACAGAGAAATATTAAGTGATAAAGTTATGTTGGAAGTATTAGCCAGTTTAAAAGTAATATCCTGTACTCTGACTGGCATCCTGGGCATTACATCTGATGGCACAGCCAAATGCTCAACTGTTACACATATGACTCAGTGAGTAATTTCATGGCATTTTGCTGATTGCCGAGGTTAATAAAATGCATCAGTGATTACTAGAAATAATATAGCTAGAATGCATTTTTGATGATTTGCTGCTAGATTGTTGAAAATTACTGTACTTACTGGGGCACCTTGGTGGTCAGTTGGTTAAGCATCTTGCCTTTGGCTCACATCATGATCCCAGGGTCCTGGGATTTTGGGTCCCACATTTCGTTCCTTGCTCAGCAGGGAACCTGCTTCTTCCTCTCTCTCTACCCCTCCCCCTATCCAGGTTCTCCCTCTCTCTCAAATAAATAAAATCTTGAAAAAAATGTATTGTACTTATTACTAACAAAATTCTATGCTGTCTACTCAGTCTTATTTCCAGGCCTGCAAATAAGCACACACTTAAAACTTGATGTATCCACCTACCCCCAAATGGGGTTCATGCACTTACGTGATTACAACTAGTAATCTTCCAAGAACAAGAAATTGAGTGCATTCTGTCATGCTTCACTCCTAAAACCAACATACATGTGAAATTCCCCCAGATGAATCCCTGCATCTCCATCCAACATCCCACCCCATCCCTCTTTTGAAGTTCAGAGGCAATAAGAGACGTATGGATGCCTGAAACATAATCTTTAGTATACATTGCCTTACATAATACTCAACGCAGAGTTCTTTAAGGTCTTGCTGTGTTCCTGTTGCTATAGTTTATACATAGCCTAGCCTAGTCTTCTGTTCCTAACCTGGGTTCCTAAGCTGTGTAAGACAGGAGAAGTCTAAAAGAAGTTGAGAGCTACAGTCTACTCCTATTGGTGTATCATGTCATGAGTAGGTAGTTTCTGCAGCAATCAAACGCTTTGAAATAAAGTATAGTGCTAGTGGCGCAGAAATACATTTATGTATGCCCTCATTTGTTACAAAAAACTTTTAGAGGTTGTCACAAAGATATTAAACACAAGAATAGATGAATTACAAGTAAGTTTTTTAGGAAGTTGAAACAACATTAGGGACATTACCCGCTGTCAGGGAGGAGACATAGTATACTCCTGTCATTTGCTCTGGATAAGCCAAAATGTCTTTCTAGTTGCTCATGTATGGAGGGAAAATGAGTGATACAGTCATGCTCCACAGGTCAAAAACAAACCAAATGCTTGTGTCAACCACTACCCCTGCTGCTAACATCTGAAAGCCATTTCTCCCAAATATTTCATTAAAAGACTGGGATGGATCAAGGAAACCTTTGATAACATAACTACCTACACATTATGATAAATCCCTTAGGATATTTCTGGGTCATCTGATGTTATGGATAGATGACATCACAATACAGAAATTCACTGAATGCAGTCTTAGCGTGGCTGGGGGAGATGTAGTAGATTTCAGGTACAGGGCTTTGGGATTATTCAGTTTTATCACAGTATATTTTATAGCCCCCAAACGAATAGATTGTAAGACTTTCCTCTAATCATATACTAGTATTATTTATTCAGTAGAGATTTTAAGTCTTGTGTATACCTAAGTGAGCAGTTGGTGAAGTAGTCTTCTGCCTGTTTACTGAGAGGCCATATGCAGGGTGATTCAGAGACGCAGCTTTGTAGTCTTGGATTTCAACATCTGTCTACCTCCAAAACTATCATTCTGCAAAAGGAAACCCTATACCCGAGAAGTAATCACTCCCCAAGGCCCTTTCTTCCAGCCTCTGGCAATCACAAATAGGCTTGCTATATAGTATGGATTTTCCTATACTTGATACTTCATTCAAATGAAATCAAACAATATATCTGACAAAGGGTCAGATATGTATGGCTTCTTTCACTTACTGTTTTCAAATTCATTTACATTGTAGCATGTCTCAGTAGTCCATTCCTTTTATGGCCACATAATAATGGCACGTTTGTTTATCCATTGACAGGCATTGTGGCTGTTTCCACATTCTGACTATTGCAAATTGTGCTATAATGAACATGTGTGTCAAGTATTTGTTTGAGTATTCTTTTTCAGGTCTTTTGTATTTAAACCTAGAAGTGGGTTGACTGGGTCATCTCGTAGTCTGTGTTTACATTTACGAGAAACAGATGAACTATTCTCCAGAGCGGCTGCTCCATTTTACATTTCCACCATCTGTTTACAAGAGTTTCCGTCTTGCCACATCCTCGCCAATACTTGTTATGGTCTTTTTTTAAATTAGGTGAAGTAGTATCTCATTGTGGCAGCTCACTTTCCCAATGACAATTTACAACTGTCTTTTCATATGCTTGTTGGCCATTTGTACATCTTATCAGATACAGGATATGCCAGTAAATTCTTCCATTCTGTATTTTGCCTTTTCACTCTAAATAATATTCTGTGATACACAATTTTAAATTTTGTCAGAGTCCAGTTTACCTATTATTTTCTTTTACTGCTCATGCTTTTGATATCATATCTAGGAATCCATTACCAAATCTATAGTCAGGTTTTCATCTAAGCAGTATACTTTTAGTTCTAATATTTAGGTTAGTGGTCAATTTTGAGGGTTTTTTTGGGTATATGATGTGAAGTAAGTTTCCAAATTATTTCCACTGCATTACGATAAGCTTTTATCCCACCACCATGTATTGCAAAAACTATCCCTTTCCCAGTGAATGGTGAATTTTCTTGCTCACTCTTTCTCTTTTTCCCCAAATGACCTGTGCATCATTCTCTGAAGGAAGGGCTGGTCTATTAGGCACTTGTATAGCAAACAGAACACAGCAGTCCTTCAATGCTTGCCTGCTGGAAAACTCGACGATGAATATAATACTGTAAATATCTAGACCTTTAATCAACAAAATAGCAATAAAGTGAAAAAGAGTCCTTGAATTTTAAATGGCAGTATTTCTGGGACACATGAGAAAAACTCTAAATAGTCAAGATGTCAGGAGGAAAAAAGATGTTTGGAAATAAACAATCTGCAGATATTTAAGTGAGAAATTATTAATTCAGTACCATTTATAGTGAGTACCTTTGGCATATATGTGAAACATTTTTACTGTTCTAGTCAATCATATTTCCCTATAGCCCTTCAAGAAATGCAGGCCAAATTAGGAGATTTTGTTACCAAGGAATGAGTACAAGGATATACATAGATGATACCTAAAAAAACAAGAGAGAAAGTTATTACAGAAAGAGAAAGTTATTCTCAGAAAGAGAAGGTTATTACCAGAAAAGTTATTAGAGATTTCCTCAAAAAGGAAAGGTAAGGAGGATCCTTTGCATATAGCAGAGGGAGAGAGAGAAAGAGAGGATATCAGAGGCTAGTGTCTTTCTTTGCCCCTGATCCTATATTGAATTTCAGAGGGGAAGGGGAATGACTAGCTTAGTAAAACAAGAGCACTGTTGCCAAACAGACCAACCAACCTCAAAGAAGTCTTGTACCACATGGAATTGGGGGTGAGAAGCACCTCAGTGAGCATTGTGTGAACACATCACACCCAAATCAGAGTATAAAATTAGAAGCATAAAGACTAGAAGTTCAGGCAGAAGGAATTAGAACCACAGTGTCCCCCTGTGGCAACTGTGTGAGAAGATTGAGTCATGATGTCCTAACTGCCGCATACTGAGGTCATATAAAATAGCTGATGGTGTAGGTTGGAGATGTTGCAAGGGGATCAGCAAAGTAGGTCAAAGAGCCCATGTGGCTGAAAGCTACTGGGCCAGGTCATCCCTGTTTTGTGCTTCCAGTGGAGCCACAGTCAACTTCGTGGGAATCTTTGTGCCGAGATAAAGCCTGGCCAGCCCTTACGGCTCATCTATGACAAGAGAACCATCCATGCCTTTCATCAGCCTTAGATTTAAATAGGGAAGACTACCAAGGAGCGAGAGAATAGCAACAAAATTCAGCCGTTGCTCTAGAAACACCTTTCCCATCGCTGGAGAACACTCCAGCTATCTACTGTTCATTCCCACCCACACCACTATGTGAAGGAAAAGAAGGAAGAAACTCTGAGAGTCTAATCATTTACCCGAGAGAGTTTACTTAAAAGAGACTGTTAGAGGGGCGCCTGGGTGGCTCAGTTGGTTAAGCAACTGCCTTTGGCTCAAGTAATGATCCTGGAGACCTGGGATCGAGCCCCACATCAGGCTCCCTGCTAGGCGGGAAGCCTGCTGTGTTCCCTCTCCAGCTGTATTTCTCTCTGTCAAATAAATAAAATATTTTAAAAAAGAGAGAGAGAGACTGTTAGAACTAGAAAGAGACTGGTATACCTTTGATGGGCAAGTTTACAGTTTTTTCTAGCTATGTAGCAGGTTTCAACCACTCATGGCAAATTAAGAAGACAAATTATTTCACAGTATCTTTTTAATGTTAAAATATTGATCCAACTGTATTTTAGAATGCTTTCATATCTGTCTAATGCTTTATTATTTGATCTCTATTAAAAGCTAAGAGAACATATAGAATATTTATGATAGTAAATCATTTTTGTTTACTATCAGTTTATGTATAAATGGGCTAAACATGCATTTATAGAGTAAATATATAAAAATTAAAGGTCTACCATCAAGAGGATAAGGAAGGAGCTGGCACACTAGTGTCCATGGGTCAAATATGGCCCACTGCTTGTTTTTTATGAATAGAATCTTACTGGAATGCAGCCATGATCATTTATTTAAATAATGCCTATGACTCCTACACCCGCGAAGTTAACTGCAGCAGAGACCATATGGGCTATAAAGCCCAAAATATTTACTACCTGGCCCTTTACAGAGAAAGTTTGTTGAGCCGTGGCATGGGGAGTCAGTCATTGCAGATATTTAGCTTATTTACACTTTTTTTAATAGCAATCTGTCTCTCAAGCCTCTATTTGTTAAGCGACTTAAATTACAAATACGTTAAAATATTTTTAGAAGTACACGGAGTGTCTCCATAATTATGTAAAGGCTTCGGTTTAATTAGTTAACAAATGGTTGTTTACTTTTTGGCTTTTTATGAAATAAATCCTGGATGACAGAAATCAGGTGACTTGAAACCCTTATTATAACACAAGCTACCGAAAGTAATGAATCATATTTCGTTTCCCCAACTGTCCTAAAATAATGGAGGTTTTTGTGCTTCTCTGCTAAGATACATTCTGCTATTACTAAACACAATGAGCAGTAGAACACTAATATCCACTAATACCCTAGACATTGCTTAAATTATCCACTTGGGTACAGAGAGGAAAATTAAAAAGTAACCCAGTGAGCTTGTGCATTTTTAAAATACAAATAACATTTTTAGCCCATCTTAATTGCAGAGTTCTAAAGGGGAGGCAGCAAAATCTTTAAAATTCCAATTCCAATGATTTTAGAAGATTAAAAAAAAAAAGTAGATGAAGAAAGAGCAAATCTGGCTTCCACATTGAGCGCAGCTCCCGATGTAAAAACTTACAGAGCTTTCCATAGACACAGGCTGCAAGAATCTCAGATTCATGCTGGGTTATTACAATACTCTGATTTTTTTTCTTTCTTCCTTTCTTGCCATTCTGACCTTCAAGTGAAGAGAGTCAAACAATCAAGAATCAAATAAATAAGCCCAACTCTTTCAAAATTAAAAATGGAAAATCTGAAAACCCAAAAAAGAAAATATCAGGATATAATGTTTGAGACCAAAGGAAACCACCCATTCCCACATTTGCTGTTTACTACAATTCCTTTTATTCTCTTATGCAGCAGCAAGGCAATCTCATTTAGAGCCTCTGGTAGCATAATATGATTTCATGATATTTGCACTTATGAGGTCTTAACAAAATTAATTTCAAGATTCAAAATCTACACAAAACAACTCTAGCCTGAAGATTTTTGCAACGCAGGACTGAAATGAAAGTAAACTGGAAACAAATCAAGCAGATAACCCATAGCCATTTCCCACAGTTCAGGAAAGAGGCATGATCAGAAATAGTTAAACTTATACTATAAGCACATAAGACATTAGATGATTTTCTATTTGTCAGTGACTCAATTGTGTGTGTCAGTCCAGACACATTTAATCAGTGAAATGAAGAGAAGAAATAAAATCTATGAGTATTTTTCAAAATAGTAAAAAATTATTTCAAACTCTTAGACTTAGAAAAAATAAACCCTGAAGTTTTATTTTAAAGGATTCTTTGAGTTGTCTGTACTCACATGATATATTCACAAGTTCATTCAATCAACGCTGCAATGAACTATTTTGTTGTTGTTGTTCAAAAAGGATGCCAACTGGATAAATTTAATAAATGAAGACCCAAACGATTCAAGGATGAAAAGGGCAGGAAAAATTGCAAAGGTTAGAGCAATGTATTGAAAAGGTTGAAAGAGCCTGGAACCAGCAGCTGAAAGGATGAGTTACTGATTCAAGTCCAGCTTCAGATATCCTTGGAGATTTCTTACAACTTGGAAGAAGATACTCAGAATGCGATCAAACACCAGTACTCAAGTGGCCCACAAAAGACTGGAGTTAATGATTTACTTTTTCATTACCCTTCTGTTTGGTAAAAATTTCACTTTCAACTTCCAGACTAGGACTTTTGAAAGTTATTAAGATTCGGAACTGATTATCACCATGCTGATCTATTCGTATAAAAGAAACAAATCTCTTCTGCATTTTCCCTTCTGTACGAGGATTCCTGGAGTTTGGATTTGGTTTTTGTTTTTTTAAATTTTGGACAACCAAGAATGGTTCAGGCCATGTATAATACAGATGTCTATTACTCTCAAAATAATTTACTTTTAGAAGAAGTAAATTACTCATTTTTGGAAAAGAACACACTTCAGTCACCCACAGGCCCTGCACTGATTTCAGGACTCCTGTGTTAACACTGGATTCCACTGCCCTATGATGGCAATTTTTAAGCTCTTTGGTGTTCTCCAAGATACACAGTATATTCCCCCACTGTCTTTCTTCTCAGTCAAGACTTAAAAGTGAAGGGGCACCTGGGTGGCTCAGTTTGTTAAGCTACTGCCTTCAGTTCAGGTCATGGTCCTAGAGTGTGGGGATCAAGTCCCGCATCGGGCTCCCAGCTCCATGGGGAGTCTGCTTCTCCCTCTGGCCTTCTCCCCTCTCATGCTCTCTCTCACTCACTCTCTCTCTCTCAAATAAATAAATTAAATATTTTTTTATAAAAAGACTTAAAAGTGAAAATAAGTAAAAATAACATTAAAATGTGATCTAAAATTTTCATTGGCATTATCAGTATTACAATTGCTTGGTGAACTGTAGGTACTTGTGAAAACAGTCATGAAGACAAGCTGAAGTCAGATACTTGGGTTCAGGTATCAGTACAAACTCTTACTCACTACCCAATACTGATTTCTCTGTGTCTCAGTTTCCCAGCCCACAAAATGTGATTGGAAGCGACACTTCCACTATAGGATTGCAATGAGAAGGCACTGAGACAATCCTCAGGCTGCTGGGCAGCACATTTAGATACTCAGCAAATGATTAACTATTGTTGTTTTTTAAAATTATTATTCAGGGGTACCTGGGTGGCTCAGTGGTTGAGCCTCTGCCTTCAGCTCACGTCATGATCCCAGAGTCCCGGGATCGAGCCCCACATCGGGCTGCCTGCTTGCAGGAAACCTGCTTCTCCCTCTCCCCCTCCCGCTGCTTGTGTTCCCTCTCTGGCTCTGTTTCTCTCTGTCAAATAAATAAAATCTTCAAAAAAAAATTATTATTCAGACATACCGTGCAGATGCAATGGGAGTGAAAAATAACACAGTATGTGCAAAATCACATGCTCTACATTTTTATAATTATGTTCATGAAAAGAGGAGCAGTAAAACCCAAGTCAGAAAATTAATGTAAATGCCAGTAATTTGACATTTACATAATACCTATCTTTGACATCTGGGTATACATTCTGCTTGATTTTAGCAATCTAGTGATTCAAACAATTATTGGTTTTGAAATTTAACTAGGGTGACTCATTCTAAGAATATACTATCATATCTTAACATAGTGGAAGTTGACTAAAGCTAGATGAACAACCTTTGTTAAGTGCCCAAGGATGAAGGTGAAAAAACACCCCAGTGGTGAAGAGATATGATCAGCTGTGCAAATATGGAAAGAAGCAAAAGAGAAACAACAATCAGTACTTCTGTCTGAGTCAGCATCTTTGTGCACTCAGTCTAGGCAAGGTTGATATTCATGTGACAAATGTCTTCCTTGTGCAAATCCTTCATTCTCAGTGTACCTACTTGATGGCTACTGGTAAAACAGCCCCTGGTAAGCAGTTTTTAGTGGTGCTCACAGCACACTCACCACACCAAATCACTGGAGATATAAAAGGAAATCAGGATGAATGTTTTAAGCTGATTTACAACCTACTAATAATATCCCTTTTATTTTGAAGCCCTTAATGTAGTGTCCCTCTCATGGTACCTATCAAAGAAAGTATCAGGAACCTAAATCGTGGGCTTGATTAAGTTAAAAAAGAAATGAATGGATTCTAAACATAGATGCAATGATGTTTTCCTTTTCCTGGAATAACTGGAATAACTTGACACTATATAGTATTAGATTAAGTTTCCATTTTAGAAATTGTGAATGGAGCCAGCAACTCCATCACAACATGCGAGCTAAGTCTCTTTTGTAATCAAAATGTTGCACAGGGATTAAAACAATATTCAATATCGATACTTAGTATTTACAGAATAAGTTATACATACTTGAAATTATTATTTTATTTTTCACTAATGTATTCTTCCAGATAACATTTCAAAAAACAAAATTACAATTTATCGGTGTAATTTAATCTTAGTAAAATATAGCAGTTCATACCAAAGGAACTTTGATAATTACCATGAAATAAAAGAAAAACTTAATTTTACATAAATAGCAGGGTCACCTCCTTGTTATATAGATGAATGGTTGATCTATAGCAAGTGTTTTCATTTCACACAGGCTCCCTCCCCCTTGACACCTCAAAGTTACAGTATACTCTAATTGGGTGTATATTAATTTCACTGTCAGCTTTAGCAAATGTTTTTTAAAAAGTCAACACAAAAAACTGCATTCTATACATTCTTGCAACCTAGTAAATATGAAAAACAGTTTTTTTAATAAAGATTTATTTATTTGAGAGAGAGAGAGCACAAGCACGGGAGAGGCAGAGGGAGAAGCAGACTCCCTGCTGAGCTGGGAGCCCCGCATGGGGCTTGATCCCAGGACCCTGATATCATGACCTGAGCCAAAGGCAGACACTTAACCAACTGAGCCTCACCCAGGTGCCCCAATATGAAAAAAACTCTTGGTGTGAGTATATATTTCTCTATCTCTCTCTCTTTGTCTATCTTTACAACATAGAAACCATCTACTTCATTGTAAAGATAAATTACTATATAAAATCACATTTTATTCTACTTCTACTACTTACTGACCATGTAGTTTAAGTATCCGGTCTCCTGGCCTCAAATTCTTCTTCCGTAGCCATAAGTGAGAGGTCTGTGGTGACAATGAACAGAAGTAGTGTATATATATAACCAATCAGTAATCCAATTGAAAATCCCTTATTTTTGCCAGAAGTTCACTGAAATTCACTGAAAATGAAAATGAAAAAGACAAATACCACCAGCAAGAATTTAAATGCAGCAAACTACTAGATTAGTGAAATGGGATATATTTAAGATATTGAATTTATTTATTTATTTATTTATTTATTTATTTATTTTAAAGATTTTATTTATTTGACAGAGAGAAACACAGCGAGAGAGGGAACATAAGCAGGGGGAGTGAGAGAGGGAGAAGCAAGCTTCCCGCCGAGCAGGGAGCCCGATGTGGGACTTGATCCCAGGTCTCCGGGATCATGACCTGAGCCGAAGGCAGCGGCTTAACCAACTGAGCCACCCAGGCGCCCCAAGATATTGAATTTAGGAAGTGTCTGAACCTTAAAAACTTTTCATTCAGGGTGTCTGGGTGGCTCAGTGGGTTAAAGCCTCTGCCTTCAGCTCAGGTCATGATCTCAGGGTCCTGGTATAGAGTCTCATGTCTGGCTCTCTGATCAGTGGGGAGTCTGCTTCCCCCTAGTTCTCTGCCTGCCTCTCTGTCTAATTGTGATCTCTCTGTCAAATAAATAAATAAAATCTTTAAAAAAAAAACAAAAACTTTTCATTCAAAACAAGTGTCAGGAAGTGATGTCAACAAGATGGCAGAGTAGAAAGTCCTATACCCTCCTTCCTACCACAAACACACCAGTTCGGCAACAATTCATGGGAAATTTTCCTTTTCGAGAAATCCAGAAGGGTTTGCATCCCAGGTGAATATAAAACCAGACTCTCAAAAGCTGTTAAGAAGAATCCCTTCCCCAGGTGCAGTGCCTATCAGGGAGAGACTCCTGTCTCCCAGCTTTGCTCAAGGGAATAAAGGGGTTGGCTCTCATGTCCAACATCCTAACATTTCCCAGAAGACTCCACACAAAACTGGCTTCTGTCTTAACCACTCTTGGAGCTCTGATGGACCCTGCCTGGGGTGGCTAGGGCTGGTAGATACCATAGATTATAGCTTTGGCTCAGCGAAGAGTGAAGAGATGAAAAAAATCCCAGCTTTCAGCTTCCCACTGAGGAGGCAAAGGGAGTTGATCTAGGTGTCCTGTGATCTAGTATCTCCAGGGCTATGTAAAGAACTGGCATCAGTCTTGCATCTTAGATATGGCATCTGAACTGGCATCTACAAGCTGTTAGGCATGGTGTAGACTAGACATCTGGGGAGAAACAGATGGGGTCTTGGGGAAAACATAGATGGTGCTTTGGACAGGTAGATGCCATAAGCTCCCAACGTGTGGATGAGCACAAGAGTAAAGAGATAAAACCACAGCTGCCTGCTTCTTCCTCGGGAGGGAAAGAACTCAGAGAAGGCCCCAGAATCTCTGTCAGGGCAGTCTGATGGAGATTATCTATACAGGCCAGTCCATGATTGCTGACAGAGGTGCCTGCTTGGTCTAATGGGCAGACAGCAACACAGAGAGTCAAGGAAATTGAAGAGTCAGGTAAAGATGTTATAAACAAAGGAACAAGATAAATCCACAGAAAGCTGCCCTAATGAAGCAGAGTTACATGATTTACCTGACAAGAATCTTGGCATTTTTTCCAAAGAAGACAAGGAGATGGCCAAGAGACACATGAAAGGTGTTCATCATCACTTATCATCAGAAAAATGCAAATCAGAACTACAGTGAGAGATCACCTCACACCAGTTCTAGATCAAGATGGCACCATAAGAGTATCCTAAAATCACCTCCTACCATGAACATACAGAATCTAGTCATGGAGCAATTCTCTCCCAAAGAAATCCAGAAACTATCTGAATCAACAACCACATATCTGGAGAGTGAGGAAATACCCAAATCAACCACATCACCCACATCAAAATGGGAAGGGAAAACTGAGATGCTCACTATTCAACCACACCCCCAACACATGCCATAAAATTGAAAGTGAAAGTCCAACTCCAAGCTTCTCTCTGAAGAGTTTGGACCTCAAAGCTAGTGCCACAAGTTTAAAAAACCCCATCTGAGGAAAAGGACTCCAAAACACTTAGCTCTGAATGCAGCTGGTCTTGCATTCAGGAGACCCCTAGTATTGTAGCAAACAAATTAAGTTCTTTTCTTTTTTTTTTAAAGATTTTATTTATTTGGGAGAGAGCTAGCACGAGTGGGGGGGGGGTTGGAGAGGGAGAAGCAGGGCTCAATCCCAGGACCCTGAGATCATGACCTGAGCCAAAGGCAGACACTTAAACAACTGAGCCACTCAGGTGCCCCACAAATTGACAGTTAAAGGGCTTTCTGTGGCTGTCACCCCAAGGCTCAGAAGGAACAAGCAAAAAACACCCATTACCCACTGTTTCCCTGAACAAAGCTTATTTGCATCCCTTAAGAAGTGCTGCCTGAGGTTCAAGCTTCTCACAGGGCAGATACCTCAAGGATGAGTGATACTCTCCAGAGACCAGGGAAGCCTGTGGATTCATCCCCTGCCCTCTCCATCTAGCCCATTCCAAGTCACCAGTATCTCCCCCAGAAGAAGCTTATATGCACATCTGTTGTCCCAGCTTTTGTGGATATATACCCAGAAGTGACACTGTTGAATCGTTAATGCTTACTGAAATAAGCCAGTGACAGCAAGACAAATACTGTGTGATTCCATTTTTATGAGGTATCTAAAACAGTCAAATTTGTAGAAACTGAGAGAATGGTGTTTGCTCAGGGCTGAAGGAGGAGGAAATGGCAAGGTGCTATTCAACATATATAAAGTTTAAGTTATAGAAGATGAGTTAAGGGGCGCCTGGGTGGCTCAGTTGGTTAAACGACTGCTTTCGGCTCAGGTCATGATCCTGGAGACCGGGGATCGAGCCCCACATTGGGCTTCCTGCTCAGCGGGAAGCCTGCTTCTCCCTCTGTCATTCCCCCTGCTTGTGTTCCCTCTCTAGCTGTGTTTCTCTCTGTCAAATAAATAAATAAAATCTTTAAAAAAAAAAGATGAGTTAATTCTAGAAATCTTGTGTACATTGTGCCTATACTTAGCAATAATGTATGTGCACTTAAACATTTGCTGGTGGGGCAGGGTGGGGCTGGGTGGCTCAGTCTGTTGAGCGACTGACTTGGTTAAGACGGTACATGACCTCATGGATCTTGAGATAGAGCCCTGAATCCCTCTTGGCGAGCATCAGGAAAATCTGCTTGAAGATTCTCTCCCTTTGCCCCTACCCCTATTCACATGGGCATTCTCTCTATATAAATAAATCAAAAAATAATAATTTGCTAAGAGGGTAGGGGCACCTGGCTGGCTCAGTCAGAAGGGCATGCAACTCTTGGTTTCAGGGTCATGAGTTCGAGCCCTATGTTGCGTGTAGAGATTACTTAAATAAAAACTTAAAAACAAAACAAAACAAATAAAACAAAAAGAAATATGACTGAAGAAATGGCAGCAATTATTTAAGCCATTTTTTCAGATCAGGTTTTTATTGACCCCAAAAGTATCAACTGGAAGGCTAAAGTTCAGTGTGACTCATAAGTCTGGAGAAGACAGGGGGCATGGGAATGGATTTCAGGGTCAACCATGGAGGATGAGTCCTGGAAAATACCCTAGACTTTCCATTGGAACCAGGAAGTAATCCCCTCTGAGATTAAGTGTATAAACCTCAAACCTTCTCAATTCCTGATTGGATTAATGTGATTTGAACTGCTGGCTCACCTGTCTAAGCTGGGTGCTCTAATGTGTTATTTTTTTTCCTGGCATTAAAAACTATTTCCAAGGTCACAAGTTACTTCTGGTATTGTGGTTGGTTGTCTATTTCACTAGCCAATCTCAGGAAATATTTCAACTCTTCACCAATTATTAGACTGAGAACAAAAACTAAGGAGCGATATATATACGATCATGTCATTAGACTTGGTTTTCTAATAAATCTGATGTAAAATGTACAAAATTGTTAGAATTCCATTATTTAAAGTGTACCATGGATAATTATACTGACACATTCAGTGCTTATTATAGCGTATTTTGATTTGACATTTTAAATTTTACGGTGAGATGACTTCATCTTTCTTGTTTAAGGAAAATTTAGTATTAACATTTATTCAACGTAATGAACTTATTTTTATGGGTTTTTTTAATTAAATTATTTACTTGAGAGAGAAAGTGAGAGCGGGGGCAGGGGCAGAGGGAGAGAATCTCTAGCAGACTTGCCGCTGAGCAAGGAGTACAACGTGGAGCTAGACCCCACAACCCTGAATCCAAATCAAGAGTTGGATACTTAAGCAAGTAGGCTGCCCAGGTACCCCTCAACCTAATAAATTTAAATCTATTGCCTGAACTTCACAGGAAATGTAATTAAGTCAAATTTAGTTTGTTGAGTTGAATGCATGTGTACTTTCACATAAAAGTTATCCAGTGACATGCATCTCTGGAGGGCTCCATTTATAATCAACATGTGCTCAGCTCCAACACAGAGAGCTTACGGCACTCTAAAAACATAACTGTATTCGTTTCCCAGCTCTTATCATTTATTTGTGCAAATTTGAACAAGCAAATTAAGAACTCTGAGCCTCAGGAGGCATCTGGGTGGCTCAGGTGGTTAAGCATCCAATTCCTGATTTCAGCTTAGATCATAATCTTAAAGAGTCATGGGATCAAGCCCTGACTCAGGCTCCACACTAAGCAAGGGGTCTGATTGTTTCTTTCCCCCTGCTCCACCCAACTCCCCATGTTCTCTCTCTAAAATAAATAAAATAATTTAAAAAAAATCTATAAGCCTCAATTCCATCCTCTACAAAATGGTAAGCTGCACTTCTACCTCTTATGGGGAATTTTGTGTGTGTGTATGTGTAAAATACCTGCCACAGTGAAGATAACAGAATAGACAGTCAATAAGTATGAGCCAACAGTAACATATGCAGATGGAAAAAATGTAATATTTGGTTTCTGCTCACAAAGTTCATACAATCACACTGGGAAGATACAATGGATTGAAAGGTGATCCTCCCAAAAAAAGATATATCCACTTAAAATTCCGGGAACCTGTGCATTTTACCTTATTTGGAAAAAGGGTAATTTGAAGATGCAATTAATTTAAGGTCTTGAGATAAGGATCATCCTGGGTTATCCCTCTGGGTCTTTAATACTATTAGAGTCCTTACAAAAATTTTGAGATAGAGGAGAAAATACACAGAGAAGTGATAGAGGCAGGGTGACCACGAGACAGATTGGAGCAATGGAAATACAAGGCAAGAAATGCCTACAGCTAACAGAAGCTGGAAGTGGCAAGAAATTCTCCCACAGAGCCTCTGGAGGGACTATGACCCCACTGACACCTTGATTTCAGACTGCTGGCCTCTAGGATGGGAAGACAATAAATTTCAGTTGTTTTGAGCCACCCAGTTCGTGGTAATTTGTTACGGCAGCTCTAGGAAACTAATACAGGAGATGAGAGAAGGCAATGTTCCTAGTGGCAATTTATCAAAGAGTACTCATTATAATGTTATATCCTTATTTTCTTGCTTCAAATTGCAAAACAGTTTTACCCTTTAAAATTTTACAAATTAAGTCATTTATTCATGCATTTAGATGGTAATTACTTTATTCTGATTATATGACAGATCAGTGCTAGGGGAACAGATATGAATTATTATTATCCTAAAAGAGCTTATAAACTAGCAAAGGGCATTCTCATGAAATAAAATTAAATGCAATATACAAACTATACCTAAGCCATTTGTAGACTTTGAAGTAGCAGTAAATAATTGGGCAATTAATTTCAAAACACATAAAGGTGATTATTTTACTACAGTAATTGAATTATGCATGTGTATATAAACACATACACATACATAGGTCTGTGTATTTTCAAAAATAAATTTTTCAAAAACAAATGCTAAAAAAGCACCTGTCAGCATTTTTAACTTAAATTCCTTCTTACTCTACAAATGGGTGCTATGTGATCTTTGGAAAATTTAAGTGAAAACTAATTTTCATAAAGGGAATTGGAAAGTTCAGTCCTCTTGGTAAAATCTCATTTGGCCCTATTTTTTAGTCTCAGAAAGTGAAATGGAAAAAAAAAGGGTGAGGGCAAAAACAAAAATTTGGTAACTATTCAATTCAATATTCAATAAAGCTATTATTAGGCAGGAATCATTTTAATTTTTAACAAGGAGCAGATGTAAATTAACATTAACACATTAACATAAGAAATGAAGAGTGGCCATTTCAGGTATAAATCAGAAGTAGTAATGGATGTAATTTACAACAAAGGGACATTCGGACAATTATCAAATCACATTACAGAGATAACAAGACAACTTTCATAATAAGGTGGTGACAGAAGAGATATTCAGAAAACTATCTTCAAAATGGTCATACAGCTTGATCTGTGGTTGTTTCAGAGGACCTATCTCCAGAAAATATGAGCACTTTGCACATAAATAAATGAGCAAATGGTCCATTTTGATATAGAGACAACATTTAGGGCAATGAATAGCATCTGGGGAGAACAGGTGAAAGTGAAGGATAATATATACAAATTTACAATTCAACTTCAGAACTTGAGCAAATATAACTTATTACAATTAAGTTTTACTTGGAAAAAACAATCAAAATGACTGCAGTAGTTACAGGCAATATTAGAAGCATGGGTTCATAAAATAAATGGACATTAAAAGAGCTATAGTAAAATATTCAAGGCTCATAATTATAAAGAAAGAAAAATAAAAATATAATATGTGAAACACTGCACAATGACTAATTGCCTAGTCAACCTAGCATACTTTATAAAACTAGTATAGGAGTCAGCCTCCAAGGAAGCTGCTGGTGGCCAGACATAAGTCAACAACTAAAAAAGAAAGCAAGATTACAGGATGACAAACACTGTCAACCACTTATTGCCCTAGAGATTAGTTTTAGTGTAATACTTCCACCACAAATCAGAGTAATTGTCTACATCACGATCTAGTCCGTGTACACATACCTTTGAAAAAAAAGTACACTAAACAATTCCTAACCTTACTACATGTGATGTTCTGAGGGTTTGTTTGTTTGTTTGTTTGTTTAAGATTCTATTTATTTGTCAGAGAGAGAGAGAGCACAAGCAGGGGGAGCAGCATGCAGAGCAGGCAGAGGGAGAAGCAGGCTCCCTGACGAGCAAGGAGCCCAATGTGGACTTGATCCCAAGATCCTGGGATCATGATGTGAGCCGAAGGCAGATGTTTAAGCTACTAAGCCACCCAGGTGCCCCATTCTCTGATGTTTTTTACTCTCTCTTAGTCTTTTTCTTTGAAAATGATGGTAGTTTTGATGGACTCATGGATTGACACTTATATTTTGAAAAATCCTGGTCTAAAAAGAGGAGTGAAATATTGGAATACAGAACTGATTTAGATCTTATCAGTTGTAAACCTTGAACACAAAATAAAAACCACTTTAAACCTATAGTTTTCTCTGTGAATTACAACCTACTATCTAAGAGAGGCATGCCTATGTTACAAAGGTGTTATAACATGTTATGGTTGGCCAAATGGTAAGAGAAGTGGGGACAGCAGCTCTGGGGCACTTAGGTCAGAACTCCTCCTTAGTATTTTTTTTTTAAATAGGCTTGCAGAGGGCACCTGGGTGGCTCAGTGGGTTAAAGCCTTCAGCTCAGGTCATGATCTCAGGGTCCTGGGATCGAGGCCCACATCTGGCTCTCTGCTCAGCAGGGAGCCTGCTTCCTCCTCTCTCTCTGCCTGCCTCTCTGCCTACTTGTGATCTCTCTCTGTCAAATAAATAAATAAAATCTTAAAAAAAATAATAAAGTAGGCTTGCCCAATGTGGGGCTTGAATTCACAACCTCCAGATCAAGAGTCACATATTCTCCCAGCTGAGCCAGCCAGGTGCCCCACCTCCTTAGCATTCTTGCCACATGCATGGGAAATAACACAAACCGCTCAGTTCACTCTTATCAGTAGGACTGGACACCCCTTCCTTCATGGAATAGCCCTTCAGGCAGCCAGTGTTGAGTGATAAGAGCTGCCAGCACTGCAGTCATTTAGAAATCCCTGAAATCTAATTCTCTGGGGTCTCTAAAATAAGCAAGATACTCATTAGAATCCTAAAAAGGAGGCGCCTGGGTGGCTCAGTTGGTTAAACGACTGCCTTAGGCTCAGGTCATGATCCCAGAGACCCAGGATCGAGCCCTACATCGGGCTCCCTGCTCGACGGGAAGCCTGCTTCTCCCTCTTTCACTCTCCCTGCTTGTGTTCCCTCTCTGCCTGTGTTTCTCTCTGTCAAATAAATAAATAAAATCTTTAAAAAAAAAAAAAAAGAAAGAATCCTAAAAAGGAATTTTTCATTACAGTTAAAAGTTTAGTCTTCTAATCAGTTGATGTCAACAAGGTGGTGAAATAGGAAGCCTCAGACTTTTTCTCCCCCCAGAGAATCAACTTGGTACCAACCGTCTTTAGGAGAAACCTAGAAGCCAGTTCAGATGTTCCTGTATCTCAGGTGAGACATAGACAAGAGGAACCATATTGAGTCCTGTACGAAAGTTTGTGGCATTAACTCTCTGTAGGCCCTCTCCACAGGACAGCAGGGTATGATTCAGAAAAAATTCATAAGCCCCAACCTCTCAATGGGGAGGAAGAGAAGAGTGAAACACATAGCCAACATTCACTCTTCTGACTTCTATAGAACCTGCCTAAAGGACTAATTTGTCTTGCCTAAATCTGCTGATTGGAATGTGCAACACATTAAGGACCTCTAAAAAGGGAGACTGGCCCACTAGCATCAGAATTTGCAGTTCCACAGGTGGACACCAGCCCAAACAATCTTAAAAAAAAAAGAGAGAGAGTAAAGAAAAGGAAGATTGAGGCCTCACACTTCCTATTTTCAAAACAAAGGAAGAGGAATCAAGATGGTGTGCTACTGGCATGAAGACATACAGACCTTGTGCATATGGTCAAATGATCTTCAAGAAGGGTGCTAAGACTACAGAATGAAGAGGAGCAAATGGTGCTAGGAAAACTGGATGTCCACATGTAAAAACAATGATGGAAGACCCTTACACCATATACAAAAAATTAACTCCAATGGATTTAAGGCCTAAACATTAAGAACGAACACCTCATGACCTTGAAGATGGAAGATTTTGGCTATGACACCAAAAGCACAGAAAACAGATGTAGAAATAGAAAAAATGAGACTACATCAAACTTAAAAGCTTTCTTTAAAAGGTTGCCAGATAATCATAGAATACACCATCTCTTTTGTCTCTACAGTACTATTGCATGAACACCATATTCATAATACATCAGAGAAAAGATGGAACAAAATGAAAAGGCACCCCACAGAATGGGAGAAAATATTCTCAAATCATTTATCTGATAAGGGGTTAAGAACCACAGTGTATAAGAAACTCCTACAACAACCAAAAATTAAATAACCTGAATAAACAATGGATAAAAAACTTTAATAAGACATTTCTCTAAAGGTGATATACACATGGCCAAAAGCATATGAAAAGATAGTCAAAATGACTAATCCTATGAGCAATGGAAATCGAAACCACAATGAGCTATATAACCTCACATCCTGGAAGACCACCACTATGGAGAGACAGTAACAAATGCTGGCAAAGATGTAGAAAAACTGGGATTCTTGTGTACTAATACTAAGAATGTAAAATGGTGCAGCCACTATAAAAAAAAATTGAGGCTCCTCAGAAAATTACAACTAGAATTACCATATAAACCAACAATCCTACCTCTGGGTGTGTACTCAAAAGATATCCTGAAGGAGGATCTCAAAGGGATATTTGCACCCCATTTCATTGCTCCATGTGTCCACCAAGGGATGAATGAATAAAGGTAATGGGGTATATGCATACAATGGAATATTACGTAGCCTTAAAAAAAAAAGATGAAAATCCTGTCCTATGCTATATGTGTAAACCACAAAGACATTCTGCTGAGTGAAATAAACCAGTCACAAAAAGGCATATACTACATGACTCCACTCATATGAAGTATCTAAAGTAGTCAAAATCATAGAAACAGAAAGCAGAAAGGTCGTTGCCAAGGACTAGAGAAAGAGAATTAATTAATATTCAATGGACATGGAATTTCAGTTTTATAAGGTGAAAAATTCTAGCAATCTGTTGCACAACAGTATAAATATACTTGACCTACTGAACTTGAAAATGGATGTATGGATGGATGTTATGAATTTGTCACATTTACAATTATTATATGGAGCACAGGGTGCCAGATGGTGAGCTGTGGTTCAACAATAGACTAGAAGAATTGGAAGAGAACTTTATTCCTCACAGGTCCTGCAGTAAGCAACTGGCCCACTCAAAAGGCCACACAACGTGGTCAAGGCAGACTACAGACAGAGATACACTGGACGTGAATGGGGCACAGGTATGAAGTATGGGTTCATGGATGGAGAGTCTTGGGGATTCCCAGCTAAGGCTGGATTGGCCAACTCAAACCAAAGAAGCGGGGTTTTGTAAGCCCCATGGGAATCCTAAGCATGAGCCACATAAGAGGAAGACCCTCGCAGACACAGGAGACTACTGATCACAAGGATTGTTGGGAAGGTCATACCAGCAACATGCATTTCCTTTAACTGAGTCAGCAGCTAACTAGGGCATGCACCTCCATGAGGGGCTAGTGTCAGTTTAAGGTCCCCGAAGTCCACTTACCCAAAAAGAATGGATGCCAAGGCAGCAATACCATTGAGTAACTTAGCTAAACGCCCAACAATGGTACTTATAATATTGTGTTTTTAACACACACACACACACACACACACACACACACACACACAAAACCCACTTTGAACTTCTAAAGAAAATGTCAAACAGGGGCATCTGGCTGGCTCAGCCAGAAAAGCATGTGAAACTTAATCTTGGGGTTATAAGTGCAAGCCCCACGTTGGGTATAGAGCTTACTTAAATAAAACTTGTTTAAAAAAAAAAAAAACCTTGAAAAATATATAAATGTCAAACATACCTGTAAGAATAATTTCTAAATTATACAGTTTAAATATTATTTTCTTCCAAGTTTGACTATCTACATCACATCTGTAACCCACTGTGTGAGCCCTCTCCACCCCCACCCCCACCCCCCCCACCTCCCGCAGAGCCCAATGGAGGGCATGTCTTATGACCCTGAGATCGGGACATGAGCCAAAATCAAGACACTTTTACCAACTAAGCTACCCAGGTGTCCCTCAATATCATATATTTAGACTATTTTTATATGACTAAACTTTATAATAAATATCTGCCAAAATATTCTCACTTCAAAGCTAATTTACACAATTAGTTTCATAACTATACTTTTAAGGCTAATAAAATAGATCCCCTTTAAAACATTAGACTCAGTAAGTAAATAAACATTATTATTGTTTTATGAGATGGCCAAAAAGCGGTAAGTTCATTCTCAGAGCATCTCCCTTATGTTAACTGCATCATTCCAGAAATGCCTAAATATCTGGAGCAAACAATGTGCAAAATAAAATTTACAAACAGACACTGTGTATGAAAAGTTTATCTTGGACTTTAAGGTATCATGTCCTGATTCTATTTTATGATAAATGGCTCTAACACAGGAAGTACAAATATAAAGCCTTTTGAATTTCTGTGAATAGTTTATATATAATATGTTTGAGTATTTGGCTAGTATCTGGCTCACCTCTGGCTCATTCCTCTGCTTTTGTGGATGGACTTTTATTGTTAATCCATGTTTATTATTTATGTCAATGTTTTCCTGAAACACAATGACTCCACAAACTGTCTTTCATCTACACATGGAGTCTTTCTGGTTCGTTGGTAGAGAACATTCCTTTATAAGGTGTCCAATATTTTTTTCCTGCTTGTACCAAAGAACAGTTTACCCAGCAAAATATTCCAACATGTTATGTGAAAGAATTTCTGCCTATTTAAAGAAATTGCTTCCATCTCTCATAATATTTTGTAAAAGGACTGTACTATGTATATTTAATCTTGTCGAATAAGGGTACCAATTTTAAAATAAGGATATTTTTAAAATAAGGATACTGAAGATATGCTGAAATTTAGAAAATTGAAAAAAGTAATCAAAAGACTGAGATACTATTTTAAAATATGAACAGATGTACTGAATTTTACAAATTATAAACCTTTTCAGGAGAAATTTGAAGATCTATACATTTTCAAACAAATGTAAGGTATTTGCAACAATTAAATATATAATTTTTATGTTCATTACCTTTTTACAACAGGAGAAACAGGTAGCAGACTCAGACTCCAGACACGTATTGAATTGAATTACTCAGCTACAATTCCAGGAAACAGTTTAGGAAATAGTGTCCAAGTTCACCTATTACAAAAAAAAAAAAAAGTTGAATTCATTTTAATGGAGTAAACTTTCAAGAAAATGATGTTACTTTAGTTCTTTCACATTGTAATTATGACACACGCAACTCCAACTAGTTAATGATTTTATGTTTTCCAAATACTAGTGATACTGATTTCTGGGCTTATAGGGATAGATGTTTTATTCCTCCTTTTTCTAAAACAACTTTTATCAATTAGAAGTAAACTTTTTACTTCCCTTTGGAACAACAGAATTAGGACATGCTTTAACTGAGCTTCATGTTGCCTCTGTTCAAATACTGAAGTCTTCCTTTTAACTTTTGGAAAAGATTTATTTATTTGAGAGAGAGGGTATGCAAGCATGGGGCAGAGGGTCTGGGGGAGAGGAAAAGTCTCAAGAGGACTCCACGCTGAGTGAAGAGCCCAACACAGGACTTGATCCCACAACCCCAAGATTGGGACCTGAGCCAAAACCAAGAGTCAGTCACTCAACTGACTGTGACTCCTGGGAGCCCTTGAAGTCTTCCTTTTAAAATTTGGCCAAGTGTATATGCTGTGCAAATCAGGAACAATACAGAAAATGAATCCTCAGTTAACACAAAATAAAGGGCGTTCTAAAAACTAAAGCAAAAGTATGGAGACAAAAGAATCTGCACAGGAATGTCTTCATATACTAGACATAAGCATTAATCAGTTATATTTAAAATAACTGAGTCTCTTTAGCCTCCAGTTTAGAGGACTGACAGATATATAGAGAATTTCATATAATAACCACATAATTTAACTTCTTAAAGTATTCCTCGCTCCAATTCTTACATAGCCTATGTGCAATTTAACCCATCTTCCGTTCCCCAAGTTCATTCTCCAGGGGAAAACATCCTTTATGTCCTTTACGGCAGTGATCATAATCATCTATTGTGTGAAATTCAGTGAATTCTTTCCTAGCTCTATTTGACTATAGACATTTTAAATACTTTTAGTTAACCTTAGGTATTCATGATTTTAATGAATTTGCTTATTGTGACCTTTTTGAGAATTCTATGTCTATATATGTGAAACCATTGTTTCATACTTAATTCACTTGTGAGTGTGTACAAACATTTGTACTTGACATCCCTGAGATCATATCATATACATTACTTTATTCACGAAAACCCACTTTATTTTTTGTTTTTAGTTATTAATCTTCTCCATGCCAAAAAACAAAATTCACACCTCAACAGTTCTCTTAATCCCCTTTCTTACAGTGTGCTTTTAGTTCCATACCATGAGCAATGATAAAAGCTAATATACACTTACTCTCTCCTTCACTACACAATTTGTTAACACTAGAATACTTTTATTAAACTTTTAAGAAATTATAGATTGGCATGCAGTTGTAGAAAGAGATATATAGGTAATTCTTCACCAGTTTTTCCTCAATAGGAACATCTTGCAAAACTATAGTACATTATTATAACCAGGCATTTACACGATGTAATTCAACAAGCTTATTATTCAGATTTCCTGTTTTACTTGCAGGTTTGTGTTGCCCTTTCATAACTGCACCCCTAACCCCACTATTCCTGACCCCTGACAGCTAATCAGTTCATGTCTAATATTCTTTATTTTCTGGGGCACCTGGGTGGCTGTTAGATGGTTAAGCATCTGCCTTCAGTTCAGGTCATGATCCCAGGGTCCAGCTCCTTGCTCAGCAGGGAGGTTACTTCTCCCTCTACCTCTGGCTCCCCTTGCTTCTCCTCTCTCTGACAGATAAATTTTTTTTAAAAAAATTGGCCTTCATCAAAATTGCTAAAATGGACTTTATTAACCTCCCAAAGTTACTCTTTGAGAAACATAATTTAAAAAACAAAGTACATGCACATGAGAGAAAGCATTCACAATTTATCTAATTTGCAACAATAAACACAGATTACAAAAAGAAAGGATGTATGGCTGTCATTTCCCACTTGAAATTCACAAGGGAAGTATTTGTCTTTGTTAGGGTGAAGATAAGAAAGCATCTGGGCCCAACATTAGGAAAAACTCCTGAAGAATCGTAATAGCCAGAAACTGGAAACAATCCAAATGTACAGCAACAGTAGAGTGGATAAACAAACATCATATTCTTTTTAAAGATTTTATTTTGTTTTTTTTTAATGAGAGACAGAGAGTGAAAGCAAGAGGCAGAGGGAAAAGCAGGCTCCCCAGTGAGTAGGGAACCTGATGTGGGTGCGACTTGATCCCAGCACCTTGGGATCATGACCTGAGCTGAAGGCAGATGCTTAACCGACTGAGCCACCGAGGCACCCCAAACATATTCTTAAAATTCATTATTATGCTGTACTGAAAGTCAAAAAACTACAGCTACATATAATAGCATAAAGGAGTCTTGCCAACATAGTGTTGATATGAAGATTCCAATTATATGAATGAAGAAAAACATACAAAAGTATACTATATGATTTAGACATATATCATTTAGTCCTAAAATTATTTGAAAAGTATATGGTTAACATAGGCAGAATCAAGGTTATAGGGGCTCATGCATGGGAAAAGAGGTCTGAATAACACTCTATTTCTTAGGGTCATGGTTAAATTATACATTTATGTTTTATACATCTTTTTTTTGTATTAGCTTATCTTTAACTATTTTGGAGGGCAAAAAAAGTCTAGAATTTTCCTAGGCAGATGAATTTGACTCTTCCTCTTTAACAGTTCCAATACACTCCAATTGTAAAAGTTTTTGCTATGATTTGGTCTTATTATTTTATATTTGTTTTCCCCCACGAAATCTGAGTGAAAGGGGCCTGGGTCTCTCGTTTCTCTTTGTTGCCAAGAGTTAAATCCAAGAAATATTTCCTGAAGTGAGCCAAATCAATACAAACAAGTATCTTTTAAGGAGACAGAATGGATGATGTGGTGACTGTGCTGTTTTCTCAGTTTGCAGGTAAGACCGAGGTCTAGAAGTCATAAGTGCCATGTCAAATTAGAGTCAAGTAATAACACAGTCACCTCAGGGTAGGATGACAGGTCTTGCTGGTCTGCTTCTCCCTTTCCACTACTTCACAACATCTGGAAATGGGGCAAGATCTACTTGGGCAAGCTCTGAAGATTCCTATTTTAAAACTGTTATGTATGAAAAATCTGTACGCTCATCTTGACTGTAGGAACCATTTCAGTGATAAACTGGCAGCTAAAAGTTCCAAATTGACCCTCAGACCCTCAGATGTGTTTTAATTATGCTGCCTTTTTTTTTTGCTAGTGGGTGGATTTGGAATGACACTGGACTAACTTGGTGCCCTAGAGGTCCTTGAAGTCACCACCACTGCTGAGTATACTCTCGGCTCAAAAGCACATTTATACTGCCTGTTGGCTGAGCATGTCCATCATCCTTTACCCCTGTCCTTGTTAAATGAGGTGAATTCCAGATTATGAATGTGACATAATGACCACAATGACCACATAAGTTGTTTATGCCGCTGCCAGATTAAAACACAAGTCCCTTTCTTTCCTGGCCAGGGATCTTTATGCTACTCTACTTTGTTTAAAACTTTTTCACAAAGAATTCTAAATTGTTAGAAGAACAGCTTGGAATTTTCACCCATGGCGACACTGCTTTTGGTGTTTCTCATGCATTTCCTCCTAGCTTACCCACTTTAGTAATTACATGTAAACTGCACTATGATGGGATGATAAATGTTACATAACCATGCTGTGGACATGTAATAAATTATAACTAGGTGGTATTTTAAATATATTTGTTTCTTCAGAAAATATTTATTGAGGGCGCCTGGGTTGCTCAGTGGGTTAAAGCCTCTGCCTTTGGTTCAGGTCATGATCTCAGGGTCCTGGGATTGAGGCCCACATGGGGCTCTCTGCTTGGCAGGGAGACTGCTTCCTCCTCTCTCTCTGCCTGCCTCTCTGCCTACTTGTGATCTCTCTGTCAAATAAATAAAATAAAATCTTTAAAAAAAGTAAGCTACAGAGAAAAATTAAAGATATAACTGACTTCCCTTTACTCGTTTTGCTATAAAAATTCCAATCAAGAAGCGTACCATAAGGCTAAATAAACTATATTCTATAATAGTCTTATTTTTATTTTTTTTAAAGATTTTATTTATTTATGTGACACAGAAATAGCTAGAGAGGGAACACAAGAAGGGGGAGTGAGAGAGAGAGAAGCAAGCCTCCTGCTGAACAGGGAGCCCGATGCAGGGCTCAATCCTGGGATTCCAGGATCAAAACCTGAGCCGAAGGCAGACGCTTAAGGACCAAGCCACCCAAGCGCTCTCATAATAATAGTCTCATTTTTAAGAGGAGAATCTTTATTCGAAAATTTCTGCTTGCCTAATACTCACTTCAGCTAATTAAAGAGGGGATTTTTGGGGCGCCTGGGTGGCTCAGTTGGTTAAGTGTCTGCCTTTGGCTCGGGTTGTGATCCCTGAGTCCTGGGATCCAGTCCCATATCAGGCTCCTGGCTCAGCAGGGAACAAGTTTCTCCCTCTACCTGCCACTCCCCCCTTTGCGCTCCTAATTCTAGCTATTTCTCTGACAAATAAAACCTTAGAAAACAAATCTTTCCTAAAAGCTTTAAAAAATAAATCCAATTACTGATAGGCTTGATATTCCAGATAACTGTAACATTTAACTAAATAATAAAGCAACCATGTAGATAGAAATCTGACTCAGGAGGATTTTAAAAATCTCAACCAAGTATATTTGTCAATGGCAATTCAATACACACTACAAGGAAATATTTTTCACTGTATCATTTCTCAGATCATCGTGAGTTCAGTCCAACAGGATTATTTCTGAGATCTCAAATACACAATAATATTAATTTAAAACCCATAATTGTGCACATCTTCTATTTTAATTTTATTCAGTTTAAAAACATTACCAAGTCAATAAACAAACGGTACCAAAGGGTATTTTGTCAAGTATCATGTAATTTGGAAGAAATAACTATTATCTGTCTCAATGTCAGTGCCAGCACTTCAGAACTCAGAGGAATCAGGTTTATAATTGTAAATTAGAAACACCATTGTCATCTCTCCATTACTGCCATCTACATGCCACTGCCACCTGTACCTACAGAAGACATGCCTCATACCACCCCCATCTCAGGTCCTCTGCCATCCAACCTGAGACATACAGAACACAGAGGTGCCATCAAGGTGGGCTGCTAACACCAGACTGGGCTAATGTGAGGGAGAGGCGGCACTGATCGGCACTGATCGGCACTGAGGAGCTGTGAAAGAGCTAGAAACTCCTGTGGAGTCTACAGATTTATGTGTATTCAGCCATTTCCCATAACGTTGGGGGCAGGGGTGGACAGTAAGAAAAAGCAGTGATGGACAGAAATACATGTAATCGCAGGGCTTATCCTTAGGAAGCACCTTCTTGCTTAGCTGCAGCTGACAGGGACTGTTGAGACAGAAATACCTCAAAATAGTCTTAACTCACCCCTTACAAAATTCCCATAGCAGAGCATGGGTTTCAAAAAGCTTCCTTTTGGGGTTCCTGGGTGGCTCAGTCGTTAGGCGTCTACCATCGGCTCAGGTCTTGATCCCAGAGTCCTGGGATCGAGCCCCACAGTGGGCTCCCTGCTTGGCGGGAAGCCTGCTTCTCCCTCACCCACTCCCCCTGCTTGTGTTCCCTCTCTAGTTGTGTTTCTCTCTGTCAAATTAAAAAATAAAATCTTTAAAAGCTTCCTTTTAAAAAAATTAAAAAGTAAAAATAAAAGCCCTCCTTTATTCACTCTGTAAATAGTGATGTCTTCTTTCCCTCAAGTGTGGCAGCATAATTTGTCATATTAACTCAGGGCCCCCTCCTCCAACGGCTCACTCCCTTTGCTGCCATCTGAAAGTCTCCCTCTCCCCCTTATTGCCTCTCTCTCTCACACACACACACTCACACCAATTTCAAACTGCAGCTGAAGTGTTCTAAGCCCATTGTCCTGGGCAGGTTTGCTGCAGCCTGAATTGAAGAGAACCGTTCCAACCTCCTTTTGTTTGTATGTTTATTTTGCATTGACTCAAATGTTCCAATATAACCTTTGATTTTAGAATGATTTATACTTAATACAGAAGAAATTTAAGTTTTCCTCAGCTGGGGTAGTGAAAAAGAGAGGATATTTTTTCTGAGATTTCAACTGCCTCATTAAGAAAAAAACCCATCTCTGCTACTTCAGTGACTTTTTCAGAGGCATTTGAGAAGCTTTAGGGATGCTCTCTGGAGCCTCTGTTGAACCACAGGAAATCAAGGGGGAGAGACTAGGCCATTCTTTAATAGAAGAAAGCATTGAATAACTATGCCGAGGGAAGTACAGTGTGCCGTTTGGACCCAGGAACACTTAGGAACAGAGAATCAAAGGCCAAAAGACACTGTCTCATAGTTTTATGCCTTTATATGTTTTCTTCTCTATATTCCTCCTCCTTCTCTAATCCTCTTTCAGCTCTATTCTTTCTAAAATCAGCTCAACTTTGGGGTGCCTGGGTGGCTGTCAGTTACGCGTCTGACTCTTGATTCTGGCTCAGGTCATCTCAGTGCTGTGGGATCAAGCCCTGCATGAGGCTCCACACTGAGCATGGAACCTACTTAAGATTCTGTCTCTCCCTCTCACTTTACCCCTTTCACCCTTCTCTCCCTCTCTTAAAAAAAAAAAAAAAAAAAAAAAAGATGGGTGCCTGGGTGGCTCAGTGGGTTAAAGTACCTTATTGCTGCAAAACAAAGCATCCCAGAATTTAGTGGTTTAAACATTATTTTTCAACATTCTGTACCTGCAGTCAAAAGGCTGTGCTGGAGCATTCAGAAGGCTCAATTTGACTAGGTATCAAAGATGGCTTCTTCACTGACACATCTGACAGCTTAGCTGGGATGGCTAGCCCAACTTTGGGCAAGGCAAATGCAGCTCTCTCCCCTCCAAGCCCCTCCTCCCTGCAGCCTCCCCACAAGGCTTCCTTACAATATGGTGAGACTTCTACAGGACTGCTGACTTCACCTAGCACAATTTTTCCAAGGAAACCGGGGTAGCCACAAGGTTTTTCTAACTTGGCCTCACAACTTAGGCAGCATCAGTTCCACTGCTCTTTATTGGTCCAAAGCAACTCCCAATTCCAGGAAAGGGGAAGACACAAGAATACCAAGAGCTGTGGTTTATTGTGGACCACCTTTAGGGATTATTTATCACACTATCATTAGATTTTTCCTTTTTCTTACAGTAGGTTTTCTGTTTTATCACATTCTTACATGTATTTTTGATTAGAAGATGCTTTTGATTTTTATGGAGAATCCAAGTAACAACAGATAAATTAATGTTTGTACAAATGGAATCTATCATGTATCAATGGAGTCTATCATATCATACCTATCATATCGATAGACTACTGGGTATGTTGAGAATTGCTTGAGTTTAAAAACGTGCACAATTTTTTGGTAAGATCATAAAAATAACTTGTCATAGAAATTACAGTTTTTGTTGGACTTCTAAGGATTTGTGCTTCCAACCAATGTTCTCAAGTCAATCAAATACTCCATGACTGAGACAAGAGAGAGACTTGATGAACTCAATGCAGGTAGAGGGAATTACGTCACAGTAACATTTCTTAAAGCTCCCTACATAGTTTTGTTAAAATACAATCTGCAGGGGCGCCTGGATGGCTCAGTTAGTTAAGCGACTGCCTTCGGCTCAGGTCATGATCCCGGAGACCTGGGATCGAGTCCCACATTGGGCTCCCTGCTCAGCGGGAAGCCTGCTTCTCCCTCTCTCTGTGTTCCCTCTCTGGCTGTGTTTCTGTCAAGTTTAAAAAAAAAATACCATCTGCAGAACCTATAATAAACACTTTATTATTTAGAAATATTTCCTAATATGTGTTAAGTGTGTATTTCATTTCCACAGTTACAATTTGATGAAGAAAATGAAATGAATAATCAACAAGGTATCTTTTTTTACTATGATTCTAAGATTCTTCTCTAAATATTTGCTTCTCTATTCCCAAAAGTGTCACCAAAGAATTCACACTGAGGTCTCTTTCTCTGTATTTCTCCACCCTCCTCTATCATTCAATATTTGCCACATGATGTAGTAAGGACTTTACCATGGTGTCCTTCCGGTCATTTCCCTTAAAACTATTCCAGCTATTCCTGTTACCAGAAACCCTTCGCCTAACCAAAGGCCCTTTATCCTACTTGATTTCGGACTATCCAGCTCTTGGCTGTATTTGGCAAACCGCAGTGCAACCCTCACATAAACTGTGCTCTCTCTGGCCTCTATTTCATTAAATACGCCATTTAATCTGCCCAGAATGTCATCCCCACTCTGCAATGTCAAATCCTCTGCCTCACTCATTAAAAACCTTCCCAAGGCCAGTGATCCTAATTACACAATACAACCTCTTTAGCTAGTCTTTTTACCAGTCTAAACACTTAAACACTTAATGGGAACATCTATAATTGGCTTTATAACTGTTTTCTATATATGCATAATTTTCTTTAGTTCTTCTTTTCTCTCATTAAATCAAACAACTGACTTCGGCAAACTTGTCTTTTTATTTCCCTCGAAATTCTTCACTGCATCCAGCCAAGGGGTGAGCATTTAGTAGATCGCCAGCAAATATGTTGACTAAGAAAATCAGCATCAGACCTTGGTAAAGTATTGCTTCCTACGCTTCAATTTTTTTTTTGCAGTTTACAGAAAGGAATATTATGAAGGTAATTTACCATTAGAGAAGTGTTTTGAAATCCTTGAACAGGGAATATTCTTCAACAATTTCATGAAATATTGCCACAATTACAATGATTTCTGGATGCCACTCTGCTATAAATCTGCCACCTAGAAACAAAAGAAATTGATACTTGAAGAAAACTGGTTAACAAAGTGCTGGGCAAGGCCAAGGTCCTGCCTATTCCACCTTACATCAAATGGGGAACTTTAAATTTCCTGATACTAGAAAAAAATACTTTTTTTAAAAAAAGATTTTATATATTTATTTGACTGAGAGAAACACAGCTAGAGAGGGAACACAAGCAGGGGGAGTGGGAGAGGGAGAAGCAGGCTTCCCGCCGAGCAGGGAGCCCGATGTGGGACTCGATCCTGGGTCTCCGGGATCATGACCTGAGCTGAAGGCAGATGCTTAATGACTGAGCCACCCAGGCAGCCCCAGAAAAAAATACTTTTAAGGTAATCTCAGCTAAGGAAAACTCTGAGGAAACAAAAAGACTCTCCAAAGAATAGCTCGGTTACAGCCTATCATGCCCATTTTCTTTTTCTTTTCTTTTTTTTTAAGATTTTATTTATTTGACAGAGATAAACACAGCTGGAGAGGGAACACAAGCAGGGGGAGTGAGAGAGGGAGAAGCAGGCCTCCCACCAAGCAGGGAGCTCGACACGGGGCTCAATCCCCTGACTCCAGGATCATGACCTGAGCGGAAGGCAGAGACCCAACGACTGAGCTACCCAGGCGCCCCTATAAATTAACTTCCGATACAAGGTACTCTTACAGGCTTTCTTTATCCGTCCGTGCCTGCATTTCCTGGTCGCGCCACTTCGGAAGAATGAAAAGTAGACCATGCAGACTGGTGGCAGCAAAACACGGTTCACTGACCGGCACAAAACATGCAGGAAACACACAGCAGGGAGGAGAACCGAGAAGGTTGCCTACAGGGGACTCCTTCCAGGAGGTTTTATGGGCTAGTTGGTGGGCTGTTTTCACCTGTTGAACCCTCCCTACACCTGTCTTCCCATCAGGTTTTTGTCACCAATCTATCACATGGGAAAGGGTGGAGGGCTCCTTCCTGGGTGGTGTAAAATCCTTTTAAGGGTGGCCTCTGGGAACCTGGGTGACTCAGAGGGTTAAAGCCTCTGCCTTCGGGTCAGGTCATGATCTCAGGGTCCTGTGGAGAGCCTGCTTCCTCCTCTCTCTCTGCCTACTTGTGATCTCTCTCTCTGTCAAATAAATAAATAAAGTCTTAAAAAAAAAAGGTGGTTTCATTTTAAGGTGCGGGAGCCCCTTGTCTCTGCCTGCCTGCCTATTATCATTTATCAGTCCCATGAGGTAACGCCAGTTCCTACAGTTTAGGGGTTCAATTCTCCACCACTCATTTCCCTGACCCCTCAGATGCAATTTACAAATCCAGATTCTTTTTTTTTTTTTTTTTTAATTTATTTGACAGAGAGAAGCAAAAGAGAGAGAACACAAGCAAGGGGAGTGAGGGAGGGAGAAGCAGGCTTCCTGCCGAGCAGGGAGCCCGATGTGGGGCTCGATCCCCGGTGTCTGGGATCATGACCTGAGCCGAAGGCAGTCGCTGAACCAACTGAGCCACCCAGGCGCCCCTACAAATCCAGATTCTTTAATGTACTTTTGACAAAGTAACTCTAACACAGATTTTCCCAAAACCCCTTCCTTGGGTTTAATTTGCTAGAGTGGCTTACAGAACTCAGAGAAACATTTCACTTACTGGATCACCAGATTATTACAAAAGGATATAACTCAGAAACAGCCAGATGAAAGAGATGCATAGGACGAGGTAGGAGAAAAGGGTGGGGAGCATCCAGGCCCCCTCCGCGCGCGCCATGATCCACAAATCTCCCCGAAGCTCTCCAAACCCCACCCTTTGGGGCTTTTACAGAGGCCGCATTACATTGACGCAATTAAAATGATTGGTCATTGCTGGTTGATTCAACCTCCTGCACAGCTCCCTTCACCTGAGGTCTGGGGGTGGGGCTGAAAATTCTAAGCCTGGATTCTGGGTTGGTTCCCTTGGCAACCAGCCCCCACCTTGGGGGCTTTCCAGCAGCAATGTCATTAACAAAAACCCAGTTGAGGTGGAAAGGAGGTTGTTATGAATAACAAGACACGTATTTCACCTTTATGGCTCTGCGGTGGTTTCTGGAACTGAGAACAGGAGATCAAATATAATGACAAAAGATACTCCCATTGCTCTGATTGTTAAGGAAATTCCAGGGTTTGGAGAGCTGTGAGCTGGGAACCAAACTGAGGACAAAGACCAAATATATATTTCTTGTAAATCATAGTATCACAATTGCAAAATAAAGAATACACCACTTCCCATTACTCGGGAAATATAATTTAATTTTATTAGTAAAGTTTTACACAAGCCCCTACTTAGTCATCAAACTTTATTATAAACACTGTGGGAATCAGGATAAAATATATTCATTCTTATAAATAAATCTTTACGAGGTTTAGGAAACCAGATATGATCTATCGAAAAAGTCATATCCATTTTTAGGACCTGTATCTACATAGCAAGGACAACAACCTCTCAGGCAAGCAGAACCTTCAAGATGCCACTAATCTCAAATCGGGAATGTTGCAAAAGCTTTACTAAAGCACAACAGTCCAAAGGTTCTGCTAAAAGTAACCTAGTGTCATACATTAATTTGGATGACTTTATAGAAATATAGCCATTAAACTGATGAGGGAGGGAAGGCTAGCAGAGGACAAAACAGAAGCCCACCCCACCCCCATATCCCCACCCCCAGGATCTGCATGGTATTCCTCAGGCACTGCTGGCTGCCTTAAAGCTAAGGGAAGGGAAAACAGATGGTTAACTGACAGAGCTCACAGTCCTGCAGGATCTGTGTCTCCCTCAGTTTACAAGTGTCTTAGTGATTTACAAGAAAAAAACATTCTTATCAATAACCTAACTTCCAGAAGGAAACTCCCAACTGTTTTAGTGTTAATGCTTTAATATAGAGAAAAAGAACCTTAACTTGACAATGGCAAAGGCCTCTAGTATCTTGTTAGGTACTCTTTAGCGTAAGAAAATTCTTTTGAAATCCTACCTTTCCGGGCGCCTGGGTGGCTCGTTCGTTAAGCTTCTGCCTTCGTTCAGGTCATGATCCCGGAGTCCTGGGATTGAGCCCCAAGCCCCGCGTCCGGCTCCCTCCTCGATGAGAAGCCTGCTTCTCCCCCTCTTACTGCCCCCTGCTTGTGTTCCCTCTCTAGCTGTGTTTCTCTTTGTCAAATAAATAAATAAAAATCTTAAGAAAAAAAAAGAAAACCTACCTTTCCCTTACCCCCAACTCCCAAGTATATAATCAGCCACTCCTCACAACCCCAGGATAGCTGCTCTTTCTGCCCAGTGACTTAACAAAACCACCATTTTGCACCAAAGGCATCTCAAGGATTCTTTCCTGGCTGTGGACTCCGGCCCCACCAATCTCACCTGCATTCCAAAAACTATATCAAAACCATAGTGGTAAATATACTGGTGGTGTAGTTGTGAATTAGTTATAGGGATCTGGAGAACAACAACAAAAATAGAATATTTATTCTCGAAGCCTGAAATTAAAATAGTTGGAAAGTTTCCATCTCCAAAGCAAAAAGCTAGATGGCCAGTTTCCAAAATATCTCATGAAATGTCTTTAGCTTGGTGAATTAACCAAAATATGATCTATGCCTCTTGTTTTTATAGCATATAAATGTTTAGATTCATTATAGAAATATGTAAAATCATACAGATTATTTATACAGGATCAACAGGCCCAAAATAGTCACTAGCCCCCACAACAGCAAACTAAGACTTAATTGCAGTGCAGCCTCTTCCAGGAACATGACCTTTAACCAGCTGCTTAGGACTAGCCTGATCAGCACTAGGGAGGTAAACTGCCAGATAGGACCCCATCCCTCCCCCAAGGAAGGTTACTTTGCCTGAAATAATCCTTTGGTTTATGACTTTCTTGTCCCACCTCCTCTCTGTCTTTTTTTAAGGAAGTTTTATTTTGTATTTAAGACTTTCAGAGAGAGACAGAATGAGGAGAGGACGTGAGCAGGGTGAGGCACAGAGGGAGAAGCGACTCCGGGCTGAACAAGAAGCCCAACTGTGGGCTGGATCCCAGGATCACATCCTGAGCCGAAGGCAGATGCTTAAGTGGCTGAGCCACCCAGGTGCCCCTCTCTGTCTCTAAAAACCTTCCAGTTTGTACAGCTCCTCAGGTCCCCCTCATATTTGTTACATGGGATGCTACCCAATTCATGAATCATCACATAAAGCCAGTTACATCTTTATGTTTACTTGGTTGAATTTTGTTTTTTAACAAAACTAAATTTGCTAAGAACAATAACAATAATTTGCTAAGAGAATAACATTATGAGAGAGAAAAATTATCTAGTGAAACAGACTTGCACTAAACGATCAAATCAGTACATCCCCTCTCTTTAGATGGAAGGCAGTTGTGACCAGTCCAGGATCAAGTGCAAGAGGCTAGTGACTGGACACTGACGTTTAATGACATCAGACTCATAGACTAACATACACATCTTCAGCCGAACCCCTTGGGATTGTGGGATCCACTCGCTGGTGATGGCACCATCTCCCTGAGCTTTGCTGAATGCTTAAAATTAGGACCATCTGGCTGTCAGAGTTCTCTGCCTTTTGAACTACAGTCCTTCCTGTATGCACGTGACCACTTTCTGTTACCTTGGTTTTCACCAGGACCACCTTTCCTTTCTTTTGCAGAACTTTGTCCATCTCTGATTTGCTTTCAATATATGTTGACTTGATGCTATGAAAGACTCACCCTTCCCCCTTTCATGCTGGGTGTTGCAGGAGGGAGTGCCCCTCTGTGGTTTCTGTTAATAAGCGCGGGAACCGGCGGCGCCTGGGTGGCTCAGTTGGTTAAGCGACTGCCTTGGGCTCAGGTCATGATCCCGGAGACCCGGGATCGAGCCCCACATCGGGCTCCCTGCTCAGCGGGAAGCCTGCTTCTCCCTCTCTCGCTCCCCCTGCTTGTGTTTCCTCTCTCGCTGTGTTTCTCGCTGTCAAATAAATAAAATCTTTGAAAAAAAAAAAAATAAGCGCGGGAACCAATCAGATCATGCTGGTGTTCAAATTTGAATGTTAGCCAATAAGAGTCCAAGTACCGCGAAAAGTTCTGAATTTGTTTGTGTAAGGTTTTTCGTCGCAAATAGAACGGAGACCGCAAAGGCAAACAGGGTCCAAAGAGTGAGCTTTATTGCAAGCACCCTTGGGCGAGGTTCCGCGACTCCGGAGAGGAGAGTCGGGGAAGTTGCGCCTGGGTTGGGGAGTGTAAGGGTTTTTAAGTCTTATGGGTTCCAGGTCTGGATTTGGGTGGTTTTTTTCCCATATTAGGCAAGGGAACATCATGTCCCCAGGTGATTGGTTGGGGGTGGGGAAGGTCCAGACAATGGTGGGTGGTCCCTGGCTGGAAAAGACATGGTGGCCACGGCTGCTTTGGCGGGAAGATCAGCCATCTTGGGTGCCCCTCTCTCTCAGCCAGCCCAACAGTTTGTGCCTGTCTACAAAAAGCTGTAAAATCTGCTGCACGAGGCCTCTTAGCGTCACCGGTATCGAGTGCGCGGAGGTCCGGGTTCGAACTCGCAATAAACGACCCTTGTCCTTTGGCTTTGACTCTGGACTCTGGTGGTCGTCTTTGGGGGGGGTCTCGGAATTTGGGCATTTCAGCTACCTCTCAGAATGAACAAATGTACAGTTATGTATAAAGCCCCACTTGTACTCTGCATACACATACATCCAAATAAATTCTACAAAGAAAATTATAATTAAAAAAGTGGAAATGCTGCTCAAAGACAGTTGTATTTATAGAATCAATATCAAATTATAAAATACACACTTCCAAAAAATTTCCTTGAGATCTGATATTTAAACTAAAATGAACAACCAGTATTTTCTTAAAAAGTAAAATATAAAACTACATTACTGCTGTTTATCACCATTGATAAGGGAACAGAAGGCTAGCTGAGGACAAAGCACAAGCTGACACCCCACAACCTACCCCCCACACTCCTGAGTGGGATTTGTGTGACATTCCTCTATGAAGCTCCCAACTGCCTTAATGTTAATGCCTTGCTAGAGGGAAAAACAACCTTAACTTGACAATGGCAAGGCATTTAGCATCTTGTAGGTCCTCTTTACCATATTAAAGTTCATTTAAAAACCTTCCCTTTTCCTTACCTCCCCCAACTCCCAAGTATGTAATCATCCACCCCTCCCAACTGCAGAGCAGCAGTTCTTTCTGCCTACTGGTCCAGTCCCCGTGCGGTAATAAAACCATGATTTTGCACCAAAGACATCTCAGGGCTTCTTTCTTGGCGGTCAGCTCCGGACCTCACCCCACCAAATCTCACCTATATTCCAAAACTACATCATCATGATTAATTAACATTTGTGAATCTTTTATTTAAGCATATATTTTAAAAAGCATAACATTTCCTTTAACCAAGGAGCTTATGTTGGCGGAGAAACATGTCATGATCAATGAGAGAAGATGTTTATTGGATAGAATCCTGGATTGGAAGCAAGGAAAAAACAGTAACTTAAGCTCTCAGGGTTTCTGTTTCATTCAATGTAAAGTGAGAAAGTTGGGCTTTATTATTTTGTCACAGCTTCCAACGTTATGATGTTATGACGCTAATAAGAAAATGAGGCAACCACAAAACACAGGATTACGAAGTCAAAGTCAACTCCATAAAATAAGTGTTATTGTACCACTAAATAATGGTGCTCCATCTTGGGGATTTTAGTCTTTGTAGTATCTTTGAAATAAATCCCAAAAAATAAATAATATGACTCCCTCACAAGCTAAGTGTTCTGTTCAGTTATGTTACTCTTTTTTCAGAACTCCAGAGAATCATTTATTGAGGAAAATAACGTTCTAGGAGGATAAACTGTATTCTAGTGGCCTTAATTCGTAGAAACAAATTTCTTTAATCTAGCCTAAATGTGGAGAATTGTCATTGAGGTTTAAGAAAACAATTAGAGGGGCGCCTGGTTGGCTCAGTTGGTTAAGCGACTGCCTTCGGCTCAGGTCATGATCCTGGAGACCCGGGATCAAGTCCCACATTGGGTTCCCTGTTCCACGGGAAGCCTGCTTCTCCCTCTCTCACTCCCCCTGCTTGTGTTCCCTCTCTGGCTGCGTTTCTCTCTGTCAAATAAATAAAATCTTTAAAAAAAAAATTAGAGAAAGGATTTCTAAGGTGGAAAGCAATTCTTTTTTCTTAAAAGAATATATAGAAAAGCTATTGACAGAATAGTAAAATAGCTGGATAGTTTTTGTTTTTTTGTTTTTGTTTTTTTTAGAAAATCTAAATGCTTTGATAAGAATTTTGTGCAGATAACATGGACATGTGAAGGGGAGCAGAATACACCGCCCCATAATATGTCACTTCGGCTTATAGATTGTTTTGAGTTGAAGCGAATTAAGACCCAGCATACTGGGGAAAAGCTTTTTACCTCTTCCTAAGTGCCTGAAAGAATTTAGATGGGAAACCTGATCAGCCACAGAGCTATTCCCGTAGAAAACTTTTTCTATCAGAAAGATTTGGCAGGGGGCACCTGGTGGCTCAGAGGATTAAGCCTCTGCCTTCGCTCAGGTCATGATATCAGGGTCCTGGGATAGAGGCCCGCATTGGACTCTCTGCTCAGCAGGGAGCCTGCTTCCTCCTCTCTCTCTCTGCCTGCCTCTCTGCCTACTTGTGATCTCTCTCTCTCTCTGTGTCAAATAAATAAATAAAATCTTTAAAAAAAAAAGAAAAAGAAAGATTTGGCAGACTTGGTGGGCATAGCAAACACTGGTTTACCAAACATCTGCTCTTCTCATCTTCCTGTACATTATCTTCCTCCCCTTTGAAGCCCAGACCCCTCTGTAGGCCCCTTCTCTTTACCTCAGGATGGTAATATAAGCCTGACTGCCTGGGAGTCTTGTGTTTGCAAGTCTCCTTATGCTTGGACTTGTTTGTTTTTTCTCCTGATAATCTGTCTTATGTCAACTTAATTATTAGACCAACCAAAGAACCTCGAAGCTTCGAAAGGAAATCTTTTCCTCCTCAACACACATTATAAAATCCTCAAATCAGGGGCGCCTGGGTGGCTCAGTTGGTTAAATGACTGCCTTCGGCTCAGGTCGCGATCCCTGAGACCCAGGATCGAGTCCCCACATCAGGCTCCCTGCTAGGTTTCAAAGCCTGCTTCTCCCTTTCTCACTCCCCCTGCTTGTGTTCCCTCTCTGGCTGTGTTTCTCTCTGTTAATTTAAAAAAATAAAAAATAAAAATAAAATTAAAAAAATAAAATCCTCAAATCATTTGGGGGCAAGGAAAGTTAGTATGGAAAATAATTCCTTTCTCCAGTTTGACAATTAGGGTGGCTCAGCACTAGAAACAAATGCAAAATTCTCTGGTAGGGTGTACCAAATCCTAAGTCTGGTGGAGAATTTGACTAAACTATGAACTGGCCTAATATTTACACACTCTTTGGATAGGCAAATGACTACTGGTAGTCATTATTGTGGTGTCTCTCTGATCTAATGGGACCCCCCAAATATGGGGCCATTGGGTGGAAGCCAACGGGGTGGGTGGTGAAGACATTCACCTGAGGCAGTGAAATGCCCAAATTTCGAAACCCCCCAAAGACGACCACCAGAGTCCAGAGTCAAAGCCAAAGGGCAAGGGTCGTTTATTGTGAGTTCGAACCCGGACCTCCGCGCACTCGTTACCGGTGACGCTAAGAGGCCTCGTGCAGCAGATTTTACAGCTTTTTATAGATAGGCACAAACAAGTTCGGGACTTTTTGCGGTACTTGGACTCTTATTGGCTGACATTTAAATTTGAACACCAGCATGATCTGATTGGTTCCCACGCTTATTAACCGAAACCACAGAAGGGCACTACTTACTTCCTGCAACACCCAGCATGAAAAGGGGGAAGGGTGAGTCTTTCAAGGTATCTGAAGGCGAGGGGAGAGGGGTCATGTGATTTCAGGGTGGCTATAGGAGGGCTGCTAGTGTTTTTCCATTTTCTTAGGGTCTAGCAAGTGAGTGTACAGAAGCCAGGTGGCTGTTAGAGGTATAAGGCATAATGGTCCTAATTTTATTTTTCATACTTCTCAGCAGAACAAAGGAGATGGAAGTTTATTGAGTAGGCAAGAAACAAGTGGCAGGTAGGACAGTAAAAGAGAAGCAGTCTGCCAGGAGGCAGTGGGAGGGCGTTGTTCCTTAAAGGGGTAAGATGAGAAGGTAGGGGGACAGATGGCATCTTCCCCTTTTGTGGTAACTGTGCCTAGTTGTAAGTAGCCCATTGGTTAGTTAGGACGTATGGCTATTTCAATGCACGAGTAGGGGGGAGTCACCAGATGGGCCTGTCTGTATTCAGCCAGGGGGTGGCTGTGTGCCCTTTCCACATTCCATTACTCAAGCTGGCTGGCTAATATCCACCTCTGAGGTTATTATCTGTTGTCTTTCCTTTTCTTTGTGATTCAGCTTTCCAATGAAGAGCGGTACTCCAAAACCTCTTAGTTCTCATTGGTTCTCTTTGTTCTTTACAAAAGTCCTTCTTGGTTACAATGACTGCTCACAAAAGCACTGTGAAAAGCACTGTGACACGGTGCCTGAAGGCATCTAGAGGCAAACTGGGACCTAAATACTTAAAGAGTTGTATAAAATTAGGAATGAAAGACAATCCTGAAAAGCACATTTTACAATCCTCATCTTCAGATTTATTCCTTGTTTAAAAAATACTTTATTTACTTATTTGAGAGAGAGAAGCAGACTCCCTGCTGAGCAGGGAGCCCAATATGAGGCTCGATTCCAGGACCCTGAGATCATGACCTGAGCCAAAGGCAGACACATAACTGACTGAGCCACCCAGACACACCTCCAACCTTTATTCCTAATGACTTTCTTGGTATGTGGGTTATATGGCTGAATGAGATGGGATCTGAAGGTTTTCAAGGCACTATTAGCAGGTAAGAATGCTGACTTCTGACTTCAGAGCCAAGTTTCCTAAGTTCTAATCCAGTCTTAGCCATTTCCCAGCTGTGTGACACTGATCAAATCACTCATCTCCCTGTACCAGTTTTCTCATCTGTAAAATGAGGATAACAGTATTACCTCAGAGGATTATTGTGAGAATTAAATGAAATACTCTTGGTGAAACATTTAGAATAGAGTTTGGCATACAGTTAACGCTGTATGCATGCCTATTAAATAAAAATTAAAAATGGAAAAAATACTCGAACATTCCCTTCTTTGAGTATAACCTGAAATTGTTAGGGCCTGCTTAGCCTCAAGGCCGCTGTAACAGACTCTGAAACTCCCTGGTGATTTAGGCCTCTACATATCTAAAACCCCCTGGTGGTTTATGCCTTTACAAGGCCTGTGTTAACCAAAGGGGGGCAGTTAAGTTAAGAAACCATTTGTGCATCCAGGTGTGCCTGGGTGGCTCAGTTGGTTAAGTGACTGCTTTTTGGCTCAGGTCATGATCCTGGGGACCTGGGATGGAGCCCCACATCTGGCTTCCTGCTCGGTGAGAGGCCTGCTTCTCAGTCCCTCTGCTTGCATTCCCTCTTTTGCTCTGTTTCTCTCTGTCAAATAAATAAATAAAATCTTAAAAAAAAAAGAAAAGAAAAGAAACCATTTGTGCATCTTGCTTCAGTTCCTGGAACGTTTGGGCATTCCAGGAACTGGGGGGGTGGGGTGTAAAATGTTATCTCACCCAACCAAGAAAATTACTGTGTAACTCATGCTTGCTGTTGGAAATGCATATAAACCCCTATACCCTTGCATTCGGGGTCCTTGCTGAAACCCGTGGCGCCAGGCAGATACTTGAACCCCAGCTAGCTGGAAATAAACCTCGCTGCGTGATTTGCATTATCCTGAGCATCCTCGGTTCTTTTTGGGGAGGTGGTGGGCACCGGACTTTATCAAAATGGGGCAGAGTTTTATTTCATGATGCCAAAAGGCGTTGTGAGAACAATAAAGCATCCTAAAATTGAGCGTGCCTAATGTTCTTTGCCTTTTATTGGCTACCATAGAACATTTAAGGATAATGCCTGTAGAAAACCAAAGGTAGGGATTGAGGAAATGATTTTGTCTTATTAAAAATGTGTATTTTAGATTAGATAATATTTTTAAAGAGAAAATATATTTCACTCCAACATTTACAAGTTATCACAAAGCATAAACTAAGTCCAATTAATGAGGTTTAGCTGAAAGGTTTAAGTCTGCAAAATCTGACACATTAAATTGAAATTATACATGGAATTAAAGCACACAGAACTCATTTGGGAAATGATTCATTCTTTTTCTGTGTGTTGCCAAGGTTCTATTTAGCACATCAAAGAAGATTTTGCTACTTATTAGCTGTGTGACTTTGGGAGAATCACTCAGATTATCTAAAGACTTTTTCTCATTAGTAAAATGGAGTTGACAACAACTCCAGAACCTGTCCCCCCCACCCACCATCACATCCCACTTCCCTCTGAGGCAACTGGGAATATAAAATGGTTTTGTATTCAGTAGAGCTATCTGGATAAAACTGAGCATGTGTCTTAGTTTGGGTTCCCCTGACAGCAGAGTGCATGGCAAGTGTTTGGAAATGGGGGTATTTATTGGACAGGTTACCCATGAAGGATAAAGGAGGGAGAGAGAGTGTCCAACTGAAAAACCAATGAGAACATGGTTTTCCCTCTGGACAAATAAGCTCAGTCTCTATGAACCCTGTGAGGAATTGTATAGAATTCCCTGTGGATTTGGCTTCCCCTCTCCCCCCACCAAAGGGCAAGAGGCTGGAGCATTTCTCTAGACAGTCAGCCTCCGCTGGTTGATGTTTTTCCTTGAATATATGAAAACCCTGATTGGACCTATCAGAAGGCATGAGAAAGCCTTGAGATGGAAAAGCTATAGTGCCCTTAAATTGGCACCATAGGAGTGGGCAAGGTACTGTTCCCCTAAGTTGTACTTGAAGTCAGAGGTGAACAGAGGAGGTGCGGCATAGACAGAAAAATGCTCTCTGCTGCAATGTGTTTTCCTCTGTCCTTGTGAGTAGAATTAAATTTGAGGTAAGGGATAGGGATTAATAATTCACTCTGGTCCATCCGTGCCTTTTTGTTTGTTGAGTTGTGCTACAACAGAGTGCTTACTCACTCTATTTGTCAGAGCAAGGTCTGACTTCTCTTATCAGCTCTCTGTAATCCTTTCATTCCCCTATTTTCCCAGCACAGATTCTTCCACCTTCTCGGTGGGAGGCAGAATTTAACAAATCTGCACCCGCCACCATATGTCTTGTTCTGGCCACCATTATTAAAATTGGCATTCTGTATTATATATGTCCCTAGCTTTCCTCGGTTTTCATATTTATCATATTCCATTGTAGCGGTATTGGAATTTCTACCTTTTCCCTCCTTACCATGATTTATATCACACTATGAACTACAAGAAAGTAACATCAATTAATTTTCAATGCAAATTATTTCATTTTCTCCAACCTTCAGAATATTTTAAAATTCTATGTGGTGGCTAATTTTAACTGTCAACTAACCATCAAGTGCCCAGACATTGAGTTCAACATTATTAGTGTGTGTGTATTTGTATGTGTGTGTGTGGGGGGGGGGTTGTTCTGGATGGGATTAACATTTAAAACAATAGACAGAGCAGTTGAAGTACGTCCTCCAACATGGATGAGCCTTATCAAATCCACTGAAGGCCTGAATAGAATAAAAAGCTGAGTAAAAAAGAATTCTCTGTCGGCCACCTGGATGGCTCAGTGGGTTAAGCCTATGCCTTCGGCTCAGGTCATGATCTCAGGGTCCTGGGATCCAGGCCCACATCCTCCTCTCTCTCTGCCTGCCTCTCTGCCTACTCGCAATCTCTCTCTCTCTGTCAAATAAGTAAATAAAATCTTAAAAAAAAATTTCTCTCTCTCTGTCTGACTATGTTTGACCTGGGACATGGATCTTCTCCTGCCTTGGGACTCATACTTGGACTCAGATTAGAACTTAACACCATTAGCTCTCCAGAGGCAGGACTTTCAGCCTCCATAATCAAGTTAGCCAATTCTGTAAAAAAGAAAAAATAGACACACACACACACACACACAGTTGGTTCTGTTTCTCTGGAGAACGTGACAAATACAGTCTATTTTAATTTCCTCACTGACCTATAATCTTCTATGGTTCTGGTTTCATTTGGTGAAAAAAAAACACACACACACACAAACAAAACAAATCCGAGGGACTCAGAGTAACTCTGCTTATAGCAAAAAAAAAAAAAAGAGAGACTCTCCTTTGATGTTGTATTCTTTTTCCCCCCCAAATAGCCCATTCAAAATAAATAGTCTTAGAGTTGCTCTTATACATTGCCTTAAACTCCCAGTTCACAACTGTATTTCTTTAAATAAGTAAATACCTGTGAGACCTTTACCAGGAAGATGTAGAATGTGCTCCTTTTAATATTTCCATACTACAACAATTTTTTTTTTAAAGATTTTACTTATTTGACAGAAACGCAGCCAGAGAGGGAACACAAGCAGGGGGAGTGAGAGAGGGAGAAGCAGGCTTCCTGACGAGCAGGGAGCCCAATGTGGGGCTCGATCCTGGGTCTCCGGGATCATGACCTGAGCCCAAGGCAGTCGCTGAACCAACTGAGCCACCCAGGCGCCCCCCACTTTTTTTTAAAGATTTTACAACAATTTTTTAAAACATTTTATTTATTGGGAGAGCTAGAGCATGAGTGGCAGGTAGGGGCAGGGGTGAGGGAGAAGCAGACTTCCCACTGAGCAGAGAGCCTGATCCCAGGACCCTGAGATCATGACCTGAGCTGAAGGCAGAAACTTTACCGACTGAGCTACATATGTGTCCCGCATAGCAGGCTATTTAAAAGGCATGATTAAAAAAAAAAAAGTGGGGCGCCTGGATGGCTCAGTTGGTTAAGCGACCGCTTTCAGCTAAGGTCATGATCCTGGAGACCCGGGATCGAGCCCCACATTGGGCTTCCTGCTCAGCGGGAAACCTGCTTCTCCCCTCTCAGTCCCTCTGCTTGTGTTCCCTCTCTAGCTGTGTTTCTCTCTGTCAAAAAAATAAATAAAATCTTAAAAAAAAAAGCAAACAAATAGTCTAATGTTTTAAAACTCATGATGTAAGTATGGATAGAATTAGAATTTGGAAAATTATGAAATAAAATACAGTTATTGATTGAAACTATTAACAGACATCTAAGTAAAATAGGGGTGCTATTTCATGTATTCATAAAAACGAGATTCATGGAGGGTGATTAAAATGAACTAAAGGAGGGCACTGCGTGGCTCAGTGGGTTAAAGCCTCTGCCTTCGGCTTGGGTCATGATCTCAGGGTCCTGGGATCGAGGCCTGCATCGGGCTCTCTGCTCAGAAGGGAGCTGGCTTCCTCCTCTCTCTCTGCCTGCCTCTCTGCCTACCTGTGATCTCTCCCTCTGTCAAATAAATAAATAAAATCTTTTAAAAAATAAAATAAAATAAAATAAACTGAAGGAGAATTATGGATAACCAGTGTCTTCTTTGTCTAATTTCAATATTTATATTATACATTTCAAAGTATTACAGAGAAGTGAAATATGTTAGGCCCAAAATTACAGATACTTTCTGGAAATTAAATATCAGTTTCTCTTAAACAACAAATGTGATATTTTAAAAGTATCTTCAAGACACATGTTAATAACAAAGATCACAGGCGCCTGGGTGGCTCATTGGTTAAGCAACTGCCTTAGGCTCGGGTCATGATCCCGGAGACCCGGGATCGAGTCCCGCATCAGGCTCTCTGTTCGGTAGGAAAGCCTGCTTCTCCCTCTCTCACCCCACTGCTTGTGTTCCCTCTCTGGCTGTGTTTCCCTCTGTCAAATAAATAAAAAAAGAAAATCTTTAAAAAAAAAATAACAAAGATCACAATATTAGCTGCATCCAGTCAATAATTTTTCCTTTGAACAATTATCAGATATATAAAGGTTCACCATCAAAATAGTAAAAACAAATTCATCATCAAAATATAGCTAAAGGTAAAGCATCATTTTTAAGCTATATTACCCTCCAACAGTTATGCAAAGTTTATAAACACTATAAGGTTTAGATTATTCTTATCTTAACATAAACTCTGATAACTTTAATAATTTTAAGCATATAAACATGAGTTAAAAGATGGACTACAAAACCATTAAAATACTCTTATCATGGATGGTGAAGCAAGTAGAATAACGTCTCCACAAAGATGTCTATGGCCCAATTCCCAAACCTGTGAATATGCTCTTTTACATGGCAAACAGCCTTTTCAGACATGATTAAAGCAAAGAATCTTGAGGTGGGAAAACTATCCTGGATTATCTAACTGGCCCCAATGTGATCATAAGGGTCCTTAAAAGAAGAAAGCAGAGGGTGCCTGACTGGCTCAGTCAGTAGAATGTGGCACTCTTTTGATGATCTCAGAGTTGTGAGTTCAAGCCCCATGTTGGGCATGGAGCCCACTTAAAAAAAGGGGGGAGGAGGGAAACAGAAGAGTCAGAGTTGGAGAAGGGGATGTGATGATGGGAGGAGAGATTGAAATGATATAGCCAAGACCCAGGAATGCAGGCAGTCTCCTGTAGCTGGGAGAGGCAAGGGAGGGATTCTCCCCTAGGGGCTTCAAAAGCAATGCAATCCTGCTGCACCCTAATCTTAGCCTCGTGAGACCCATTTTGACTTCTGACCTCCTGAGTAAAAGAATCAATTTCTACTTTTTTAAAAATTAACATATAATGTATTATTTGCTTCAGGGGTACAGGTCTTTGATTCATCAGTCTTATACAATTCACAGCGTTCACCAGAGCACAAACCGTCCCCAATGTCTGTCACTTAGCCATACCATCCCTCCCACCCCCTTCCAAAATTTCTATTGTTTTAAGTAACAAAATGTGTGATCATTTGTTACAGCAGCAACATGAAACTAACACAGATAGATAAATTAGACCTCCCATGTTATAGTAGCACTTTTGCATATTTCTACAGATGTCTTGCTTGGCTTAATTCAGACCCTGTGCAGGATCTGAATTATATAATTGGTATAATTCTAAGTAGTAATTACATGGTTATAAGAAACAAGAGATTCACTCAAACTAGTTCAAGTAAGTGGAGAATTTATTTTACTCTCTAGTAAGAGGACATTCTGACAGGGCTTAGTATTTGGAAGTGTAGCTGAAGCCTACAGAAACTAGAAAACCACTTGGCACTCGGGCATTGATACATTAGGTATCAGGTCAGGTATCTGCAAACACGGTCCACCATGTCCTTATGGAATTCCAAATTCCTATGTTCTGGTTATCAAGCATCCACTCTTGATCCAGTCAGCCTTAGCCACAAGAAATAAAATCATCTGTCCCAAACATGGACACCTAGGCCCAAAGAAGAATCTCTTATAAACAAGAATGAAAGTTGAGCTGGCAGAAATTTGACCTACGGACATTTATATACTTACACAGCAACTATATTTTTATATGGCAATGTGTGCTGTGTTTTACTCAGTTACAGCTAATTCATTGAATCTTAATTATGTGAATTGATGCTAAGCTCTTATAAAGAGCATCATGCACTGGACTGCCAAAAATAAGACAGTAGGGTTATAAATCTTTTGCCACAGAAGCTAAACATGAAAACAATGCTTATCACAGTACAAACCATTCTAATTAGATGATCTTGTGCAAGTGCTTTCAGTGGTAGTATGACGTAAAGCTATTTTCTGGGACAGAGTTAAAAGAATTATTTGAGGGGCGCCCGGGTGGCTCAGTTGCTTAAGCAACTGCCTTCGGCTCAGGTCATGATCCTGGAGACCCGGGATCGAGCCCCACATCGGGCTCCCTGCTCGGCGGGAAGCCTGCTTCTCCCTCTCTCACTCTGCCTGCTTGTGTTCCCTCTCTCGTTGTGTTTCTCTCTGTCAAATAAATAAATAAAATCTTAAAAAAAAAAAGAATTATTTGATAGCTAATAAAAAGCAAATCTTTGCATCTACCTGGAAGTAGAGACATCCCTGCTCTACAGATAGAGAGTAATCATAAAATGACTCAGTAATTCTCCTCAATGGAAAAGATCTCTGGTAATAATAACACCCAGAATGCACCACTTCATTGTCCATCATAGCTTGGAGCCAAATATTGGAATCATCTATAAAATTTCTTTTAAAATTCTCAACCACTCTTCAAGATAGCTATTTTTTTAAAATATGTATTTATTTATTTATTTGACAGAGAGAGAAATCACAAGTAGGCAGAGAGGCAGGCAGAGAGAGAGGGAAGCAGGCCCCCTGCCGAGCAGAGAGCCTGATGCGGGCCTCAATCCCAGGACCCTGAAATCATGACCTGAGCCGAAGGCAGAGGCTTTAATCCACTGAGCCACCCAGGTGCCCCAAGATAGCTATTTTTAATCCTCATTTTATAGAGAAGGAAACAAAGGCTCAGAGGGAGAAAAAATTGTTCAGAGTCATATAAGGAAGAGGAAGAACCAGAGTTTGAACCAGATCTGTCTGACCCAATGCTAATATTCTATCCTCTATATTAAACTACACCATGTTTGTCATTATAGTGATGACAGCACAATAGATACTCCTTGTCACTTATAAACAATACATACAGCTTAAAATGTATACAGTATCACTCAATGCTATTATAAACATATTATAAAATGGATGAAAAGAAAAGAGCAAGGTCAATATTTTTACAGTATATTTACATTCTTCACAAGTCACTTACTTGCTCTGGAGACTTAACTACACCATCCCTCATTGCCTTCAGCCTAGGTCCATCTGTGTACCAGCAGTGTTAACGAAACAGCTCTCAGATGAAAAAGCACAGTATGTATCTGGATACATTGTCAGCTCTGTTTGTTTGTTTTTTTTTAAGATTTTATTTATTTATTTGACAGAGAGAAACACAGCTAGAGAGGGAACACAAGCAGAGGGAATGAGAGAGGGAGAAGCAGGCTTCCCGCCAAGCAGGGAGCCCGATGTGGGGCTCGATCCCTGGTCTCCAGGATCATGACCTGAGCCGAAGGCAGTTGCTTAACCAACTGAGCCACTCAGGCGCCCCTGTCAGCTCTGTTTAAGAGGCTTCAGTATGCAGCAGATGTTACAGCAAAGGCAAGACCGATCTTCCACTTGATATGAGGCACTTGTTCTGGAGTATGGGGGTCTTGAAGGTTCCCTGATTTATACAGTCTCATTAAGAGAAGAGAATATTAAATTAAAATTTAAAAAATTGAAGGGGTGCCTGGGCAGCTCAACCAGTTGAGCATCTGACTCTTGATTTCAGCTCAGATCATGTTCTCAGGGTCCTAGGATTGAGCCCCACTTCAGGCTCCTTTCTGATGGGAGAGTCTGCTTGTCTCCCTCTCCCTCTGCCCCCACCTTTGCTCATGAGCACACGCTCTCTCTCTCAAATAAAAAATCTTTAGAAATAAGTAAGTAAATAAAAAAATTTTAAAATTAGGTTTGAAAAGGACTCTTTATTGGGGTTTCTGGCTGGCTCAGTTGGTGGGACATGCAACTTTTGATCTCAGTCTCACATTGGGCATAGAGCTTATTTTGAAAAAAAAAGATTGAATGAAAGAAAGGGACTATTTATTGAAAATGGGAAAAGAAATAACAACAAATTATAAATTTTGAAAGCTGGTATATACTATAAGCACCATAAAATCCAGGAAAACTGTATAACTTAATTAATTGCTTGACACATCTGTGAAATATTTTCATTCCTGATATTTCCTGTCTCTATATTTTTTATTCCCTTTACATGTCACAAGAATTTTATAGTATCATTTTCTATGCATAATCCACTTTATGATGATTAATTTTATGATGGATTAATGGATGCCCAGATAGCTAGTAAAACATTATTCCTAGGTGTGTCTATAAAGGTATTTCCAGAAGATTGATATTTGAATCAGTAGACTAAACAAAAGATCTCTTTCACCAGTCTGGGTGGACATGATCCAATCCACTGAAGGCATACAGAGAAGAAAAAGTTGAGAAAGAAATGAACCTTTGGGTGGCTCAGTTGGTTAAGCATCTGGCTCTTGAGGTTGGTTCAGGTCATGATCTCAGGGTTGTGAATTTGAGCATGGTGTCCGCCTCTGCTCTGTGTTGACCATAAAGCCTGCTTAAGATTCTCTCTCTACTCCAAAAAAATTATTTCTCCCTCTCGCTCTGTGCCAATCCCCCACTCTGCTCTCTTTCTTCTTTCTCTGAAGGAGAGAAAGAAAGAAAGAAAGAAAGAAAGAAAGAAAGAAAGAAAGAAAGAAAGAAAGAAAGAAGAGGAAGTATGGATTTGCTCTGTGCTTGAGTGGGGATATTTTTCTTTCCTGCTTTCCAGTATAAGTGTGCCTGGGTCTCTGGCCTTCCTCAAACTAGGGCTTACACCTTTGACTCCTCTGGAGCAGAGAGACACACACACACATACACATGCATGCATACATACAAAGAATTTTATTTTCTCAATATAAATGCAAAATATATCCTAGTTGTTCAAAATTCAGATATAAATAAAGACTTTAAACCAAATGTCAAGAGTGGTTTCATCAGCCAATAGAGCCTTCTTCCGAAAGCAATCTGAATTTACATTCAGTAGAGCATCTACAACCTGTCTGGCACTCCCAGGAAGAACTGTCTCTAATACATAAACAAAAACGCAAACTGATGTTGTGCCAATTAAATGTGGCCTTCATGTTAAACTGTGGAGTTGCACGAGCGTCTTTCCCTCAGCCTCACAGGGTAGATACAGGTGTCAAATCTATGCTTTTCTTCAGTTTGTGTATTTTCCTGTTCTTGTATTTAATTGTACTCCTATTATGGTACTACTGAATACATCTATTAATATTTAGAAACAATTTTGTTTTTGAAATGTATTTGATAAGACAGAAAAAGCAAAAGCAAAGAGGAGGGTCCAAAGGACTATGAGAGGATCCAAGCAAATCTACTCTCCTTTCTCTGAAGTATCTCAAAGCCCTGATTTTGAAATTAATTCCTCTCCTCTAAAAGAGCAATGAAATGGTTTGTAGCAACCCACACCTGAAAAACCTGGGGCCGGGGCGCCTGGGTGGCTCAGTCATTTAAGCATCTGCCTACAGCTCAGATCTTTACCCCGGGGTCCTGGGATAAAGCCCCACATCAGACTTTCTGCTCAGCTGGGAGCCTCCTTCTGCCTCTCCCTCTGTGGCTCCCACTGCTTGTGCTCTCTCACTCTTTCTCTGTCAAATAAATAAATAAAATATTAAAAAAAGAAAAAGAAAAACCAGGGGAACCTGATTGGTTTTTATGCTTCTACATTTATATGACACACCACCCTGGTGATTGGAACGGACAGCAAAATACAAATTTGATGTCAGACAAACTTTTACATTATGCTTCCTGGGTTCCTCAGTGAGACAAACTAGGAGAAGGTGGAAGACAGATGGGAGTCCAAAATCTACAATATACAAGCATCATGTTAGAGAGTTTTCAAAAAAGGGATGCATAACCATCTGGCCATAACTTTTAGGCATTTGCCTGCCAAACTAAGAAGAGAATAGTGAGAAGAAAGAAAATACACAAAAACCAAAATCTTACATTAGATAGTACCTTAGCATTTTCTGTGGTGCTGTGATCACTGGGTTTCTTTTCTTTTTTTTTTTTCTTTTTTCTTTTCTTTTCTTTTCTTTTCTTTTCTTTTCTTTTCTTTTCTTTTTTCTTTTCTTTTCTTTTCTTTTCTTGCTTTCTTTCTTTCTTTCTTTCTTTCTTCTTTTCTAATGGTAGCACTAGGATTGATTGACTGTTTTTTTTTTTAAGATTTTATTTATTCATTTGAGAGAGACACAGAGAGAATACAAGCAGGCAGAGAGGCAGAGGGAGAGAAAGAAGCAGACAGCCCGCTGAGCCCGAAGCACTACATGGTGTTGGATCCTAGGACCTGGAGATAGTGACCTGAGCCGAAGGCAGATGCCACCCAGGTGCTCCAGCACTAGGATTTAAGTTGTGTCTTAGTACAGGCACTGGGGCTTGCTGCTGGTGCTCTTGATGTAAAAATCCCAGCCATTTTTCCAGTTCTTCTTGAGCAATGACACCAGAAAATTGACAGCTAAGTAGATGTTGTACACAAGCTCATCATCTATCATCTTTATGTGGGCAATGGCCAGTGCCAGACACAGCATCTTCTTCATCTGCAATTGGATCATGGAGTTCATTTCATCTACTTTGGCCACTATGTTCTCATGTGGGTCAGCAAGGAAGGGAAATTGCCAAACTTATTCAGGCCTGGGCGTAGGATTTATGAGATCTTCTTGATCAGAGATTCTGAAGCCAAAAAAGGCATCATACTTCTTGGCCAGCTTCTTCACTAAGTTTTCATTCTTGGTGAGTTTGTTCAGCACTTTCATGTCCATGTGAGGAATATCCACAGCTTTGGCCCCATCACAGTGCAGCTGGCCCCCCAGAACACATATAGAGAACTTGGGGTGGGGACTAGACTGATGGTGCCTGAGAAGAGTTGGTCCTTCTGAAGAACCAACCTGCAGCTCCACTGCCTCCAAAAACTTCTGGCCCTTGCACTGGTTCCAATGTAGGACTTCCCAAACAGCCTAACACAGGGTGTCAGGGGAGACTTGGTTGCTCTGTTTGCCATGCCACAATAACCAGAAAAAAGAGTCACTAGGTATCTTTCAACATTAAATAGAGACACTATGGCACAGGAGTACAAAGCAAAGATTCTAGAAACAAACTGCCATAACTAAAATCTCAGCTGTCCCACTGGCAAGTTATGTGAATTGTTAGGGGTCCATGGTCAAAGGAACAAAGCTGATACAAAAGTGAAGGTCAGGGGCGCCTGGGTGGCTCAGTTGGTTAAGTGACTGCCTTCGGCTCAGGTCATGATCCCAGAGATCTGGGATTGAGCCCCACATCGGGCTCCCTGCTCTGCGGGAAGCCTGCTTCTCCCTCTCTCACTCCCCCTGCTTGTGTTCCTTATCTAGCTGTGTTTCTCTCTGTCAAATAAATAAAAATAAAATCTTAAGAAAAAAAAAAAGTGAAGGTCAAGCAAAGCTTTATTTCGCGCCAAGCATTAGAATTTCACTGGTCAGGCCAGGGTCATCTCTAAAGAGAGAGCGACCCCCCCCTCCTTTGTCTTACGGGCTGCCTTTTTTTTAAAAAAAAAGATTTTATTTATTTGACAGAGAGAAACACAGCCAGAGAGGGAACACAAGCAGGGGGAGTGAGAGAGGGAGAAGCAGGCTTCCCGCCGAGCAGGGAGCTTGATGTGGGACTCGATCCCAGGTCTCCGGGATCATGACCTGAGCCGAAGGCAGCCGCCCAACCAACTGACCCACCCAGGCGCCCCCAGGCTACCTTTTATAGGGGAAAACTGTACCCCAAGGTGACTCGAGTCAAGTAGCTTGCCTGAGTTAATTTGCATCTCCATTGCTTCCGGAACTGGGAGGTTGAGGGCATTTGGGCATTCCTACCTAGTCCTAACTACCAGGAACTGGTCGCCCATTCTTAGTTTGCATCTCCATTGCTCAGGGTCCAGGAGGTTAAGGGGGTTAACTGATTGGGCGTCTCCCCCAATCTGGCTCGCCTTTGTGTTCCAGGGGCTGTTTGCCCATATTTCCTGGAGCTGTTTTTCTGAGTAAACACGATGGTGGCTTGGACATCTAAATAGGTCCTTACATGAATATCAACAACTCACTTAAGCTCTTTTGTGCCTCAGTTTCTTCCTCCATAAAACAGTAGAAATAATTGTACCTATATCAAATGTTCTTGAGGATTAGAAAGGAATATATGTGCATGTATACATGCATATATACATAAATATATATAAATACATGCACATATATATACATAAATATATGCATATATACATATACATATATGGTATTAGTACTTACTTTTTTTTTTTAAGATTTGTTTATTTATTTGAGAGAGACAGAGAGACAGGGAGAGCCTGAGTGGGGGCTAAGGACAGAGGCAAAGGGAGAGGGAGAGGGAGAAGCAGACTCTTCACTGAGCAGAGAGCCTGATGATGGACTCCATCCCACGACCCTGAGATCATGACCTGTGGAAAAAGCAGGCAGTTAACTGACTGAACCACCCAGGAGTCCTAATGTTAGTACTTGTTCTTAAAAAAGGAACAATGTGTTGTTTAATAGTTATTAGAAGATATGGAAAAATGACGGGTGTCTGGGTGGCTCAGTCATTAAGTGTCTGCCTTCAGTTCAGGTCGTGATCCCAGAGTCCTGGGATTGAGCCCCCCATCAGGCTCCCAGCTCGGCGGGAAGCCTGCTTCTCCCTCTCTCACTCCCTTTGCTTGTGTTCCCTCTCTAGCTTTGTTTTTCTCTGTCAAATAAATAAATAAAATCTTTAAAAAAAAGGAAATGGAAAAATGAAACTGATCACCATAAGCAGAATTCCCATAAACTCCATGCACTATACAAAGTTTTTTCAAAGATAGAAATAAGTGGGAGATGTTACATTTGTACTATGGATCTTTTAGGCCAGGTCTAAAACAGACTTTCTCTAAGGCATGCTTTATTTGAAGATTAAATGGTAAATTTCAGGAGCGCCTAGATTACTCAGTTATTAAGTGTCTGCCTTCAGCTCAAGTCATTATCCCAGGGTCCTGTGTTTAGCTTCTTGCTCAGTGGGAAGTCCACTTCTCCATCTCCTCTGCCCCTTCCCCAACTTGAGCACTCTCTGTCTTTGTCTCTCTCTCTCTCTCTTTCTGTCTCTCTCAAATAAATAATTAAAAAAAAAAAATCTTCAAAAAAAGATAGGGCGCCTGGGTCACTCAGAGGGTTAAGCCTTTGCTTTCGGCTCATGTCATGATCTCAGGATCCTGGGATGGAGGCCCGCATTAGCTCTCTGCTCAGCAGGGGGCCTGCTTCCTTCTCTCTCTCTGCCTGCCTCTCTGTCTACTTGTGATCTCCCTCTCTGTCAAATAAACAAATAAAATATATATTTTTTAAGTCAAGTTAAAAAAAAAAAGACAGATTTTGGGGCACCTGGGTGGCTAAGTTGGTTAAGTGTCTGCCTTCGGCACAGGTCATGATCTCAGAGTCCTGGGATCAAGTCCCACATCAGGCTTTCTGCTCAGTGAGGAGCCTGCTTCCCTCCTCTTTCTCTACCTGCTTCTCTGCCTATTTGTGATCTCACTCTGTAAAATAAATAAATAGAATCTTTAAAAAAAAGGTAAATTTCAATTAACATAGTGCTAACATGCAAAGGATGTCCCCTACACGATTTTTTCAATGTCAAAAACTCTTTTCCAATATGTAAGCATCAGAGATAGGGTGGAGATGGAAGTTAGCATATTGAATAGAGTGATAAATATTAATTGAGCCTGTATTAGACAAGCGCATTTCATTTATTCTCATTTACTGCCCATACCCATCCCAAAAGGTTAAATATTATCTTTTACAAAGAAGAAACCTGATATTCAGTGAGGTTAACTAAATAACTCAAGGTCACACAACTGGAGAATAATATAACTGGGAACTGAAGTCATAGTTATCCAATTGAATGACATAATGGGGAGACCTAACATTTATTTAGTGCCATCTTGTATATTCTGTTTAAGGGTCTTCATAGCACTATCACCCATTGATGGCCCAACAACCAATTATGTAGGGACTATTTATATTATCATTCCACGGATGAGGAAATTAACAATCAGAGACGTAGAATAACCTGGCCCAGGTCTCGGAGACAGGAAGTAGTAGATAGGAGATTCAGTCTGTTTCTCATGTAACATGGGATTATAAGAAGCAATCTTATTTTTTTTTTTGACATTAAATTTATTTTATTTTTTCAGTGTTCCAAGATTCATTCCCCATGCCCCACACCCAGTGCTCCATGCAATAGGTGCCCTCAGTACCCACCACCAGGCTCTCCCTTCCCCCCACCCCCTCCCTCCAGGTCCCTCGGTTTGTTTCTGTGTCCAAAGTCTCTCATGTTTAGTTTCTCTCCCTGAATTACCCTACTTCCCATTTACATTCCTTCTCCTACTGTCTTCTATATTACCCCTTATGCACCACAAGTAAGTGAAACCATGCGATACTTGACTCTCTCTTCTTGACTTATTTCACTCAGCATAATCTCTTCCAATCCAGTCCATTTTGCTACAAAAGTTGGATATTCATCTTTTCTGATGGAGGCATAATATTCCATTGTAAATATGGACCACATCTTCTTTATCCATTCATCTATGAAGGGCACCTTGGCTCTTTCCACAGTTTGGCGATTGTGGCCATTGCTGCGATGAACATTGGGGTACTTATGGCCCTTCTTTACACCACATCTGTATCTTTGGGGTAAATACCCAGTAGTGCAATTCTAGGGTCATGGGATAGCTCTATTTTTCATTTTTTAAGGAATCTCCACACTGTTTTCCAAAGCGGCTGCACCAACTTGCATTCCCACCAACAGTGTAAGAGGGTTCCCCTTTCTCTGCAGCCTCTCCAACACTTGTTTCCTGTCCTGTTAATTTTGGCCATTCTGACTGTACACAATTATTTTTATAAAACTCAATATAGACAGAGGTAGAGACAAAGTTACATTACAAAGCTCCGTTCTACTCTAGTAATGAAGCTAGACAGATCTTCCCCAGCCTTTTGGTTGATTCCTGCGATGGGGGACTCGGAGGGGCCCTCCTCAAGCTTTCGCCAGGCCGCTAAGCCCTGGGCTCGGATCTCGTCCTGGTAAGTGGGGGGGGGAATTGTAGCTTGCTGGATTCCTGATGAGAATTGTTCCGCGGTTCCAGCAAGCATTCCCATAGTAATGGGGATTACAGGGTTGGCATGCTGATTTCTCTCAGCCTGCTGCTGGCATTCTTCCCTGTAAAAGGCACGCCACTTGATATAGAGGGGCCCAGGAGAACCGCCCTGGCCAAGGCCCTCCAATCAGTGGCAGTACATGGCTGGTGGGCGAGACCCTGGAGTATAGTCTCTGTCCAAGGGGCATTAGGGCTGTCCTCAATGACAGCCCTTTTTTTTTTTTTAAGATTTTATTCATTTATTTGACAGAGAAACACAGCGAGAGAGGGAACACAAGCATGGGGAGTGGGAGAGGGAGAGGCAGGCTTCCCGGCGAGCGGGCAGCCCGATGCGGGACTCGATCACGGGTCTCGGGGACCATGACCTGAGCTGAAGGCAGTTGCTTAACCGACTGAGCCACCCAGGCGCCCCGATGACAGCCTTTTTTAAGTCCTTAAGATCACCAGGCTCCCAGGGGTACCAGGCTGCAGGGCGATTACCACCCGGGTTAACATTAATTGGAAATGACTGACATGGCCCTATGCCATGTGGTGAGTGGAGCCCTGACTCCAGGGAAAACAACCAATGGGAGAGTTTGAGTCCTTATATGGAATGGCAGCAGTAGCGCCAGGGTCCGGATATGGAGGAGGAGGGGCAGGGGATGACCTGAATGGGTTAGAGGAGGAGCCAATGTCTGGTAGTGGAGGGTAGAGAGAGGATTTGGGCTTCGGAGGCCATGGGGCAGTATCAAAAGGGTCCAAAGGGCCACCGCCCTGATCTTTGTCGGCTCCGTTATTATCCCTTCTGGCTGTAGAGACAACTTCCACGGAGGGAGGGAAGCTCGACTCTCTTTGGGGAACAGCATTTGTCCCAGGAGCTCCCCCATCCTCCGGTTCTTTAGTAGTTGGCTTAGTCTTTGGTTGGGGAGGCCAGGGAGGGAAACAGCTCTTAGGGGCCGCCAAAACGGGGTAAACTCCTAGGGGGGGAATCTCACCACGATTAACTTGGGCTTTCCGTACGAGCTGCTCCATCCTGTCCCAGTCAAACAGGTTTCCCAGTCAAACAGTTTGCTCTTCCGCAACCATGGGGCAACTTTAATCAAGGTCTTCCAGGACTTAATCGCCTGACCAGCAAGTTCTAGGCCCCTACTTTTAAGGAGGACCTTGAGGGATTCAAGGGAGGGGTCGCTTTTGTATGAAGACTGTCCCATAGCTTATGGGAGTACACTTACCCTCAGTCCGATTGGCTCGTCAGTGAAGTGAAGGATCCTCACACGGGGCACCAGTGGCCCCACGTTGGGCGCCAGTTGTTGCTCTCCGCAACACTGGTGCGGGGGAAGGATAACTGGACCAGCCTGCTATCCTCTGGGGGCTGAGCGAGATGGTAAGTGTCGACGGCCCAGCCACCCCCCTGAAAGTGGGAAAGAAACCACACCGAGCCGTGAAGGCGCAGCAATCTCAGCTTTATTGTATCAGAGACACAGTTATATTCAGAGGAAAGAAGGGAGTAAAAGAAGTTGCAGGGGCCAATAGGGACTCATTACGTGGCTATCACTCTTTCCTCATTATATTCAGAGGAAAGAAGGGAGTAAAAGAAGTTGCAGGGGCCAATAGGGACTCATTACGTGCCTAAGGCCTTAGGCAGATTTCAGGCCGGACTGTTGGGTGGGGCTAAGTTCAGCAGTCTGCTCGCAGGCTAAAAGCCCTAGCGCAGGAAGATTCAGCTAGGTCATGTACGCAGAAGTATTCCAGAGAGGCCCAAGAGGCCACCTGAGCCAACTTCCACTAATGGCCGCAAACTAGCGGGCGCCAGGAGATCCCAACATTGAAGAATGTTGGTGGAATTTTTATCGGAATGGCATTGAAAGTATAGATTGCTCTGGGCAGTATAGACATTTTGACAATGTTTATTCTTCCGATCCATGAGCATAGAATGCTCTTCCATCTTTTTGTGTCTTCTTCAATTTCTTTCATGAGTGTTCTGTAGTTCCTCAAGTACAGATCCTTGACTTCTTTGGTTAGGTTTATTCCTAAGTATCTTATGGTTTTTGGTGCTATAGTAAACGGAATTGATTCTCTGATTTCCCTTTCTATATTTTCATTGTTAGTGTATAAGAATGCAAGTGATTTCTGTGCACTGATTTTGTATCCTACCACGTTACCAAATTGTTGTATGAGTTCTAGTAGTTTGGGGGAAGAGTCTCTTGGGTTTTCCACATAGAGTATCATGTCATCTGCAGAGAGAGAGTTTGACTTCTTCTTTGCCAAGCTGAATGCCTTTTATTTCTTTCTGTTGTCTGATTGCTGTTTCTAGGACTTCTAACACTATGTTGAACAGTAGTGGTGAGAGTGGGCATTCTTGTGTTGTTCCTGATCTCAGAGGGATTGCTGTCAGTTTTTCCCTGTTGAGAATGATATTTGCTGTGGGTTTTTCGTACATAGATTTTATGAGGTTGAGGAATGTTCCCTCTATCCCTATACTTTGAAGAGTTTTGATCAGGAACGGATGTTGTATTTTGTCAAATGCCTTTTCTGCATCAATTGAGAGTACCATGTTGTTCTTCTCTCTTTTCTTATTGATTTGTTCTATCAGGTTGATTGATTTGCAAGTGTTGAACCACCCTTGCATCCCTGGGATAAATCCCACCTGGTCATGGTGGATAATCTTTTTAATGTATTGTTGGATCCTGTTAGCAAGGATCTTGTTGAGAATCTTGGCATCCATATTCATCAGAGATATTGCTCTGAAGTTCTCCTTTTTGATGGGGTCTTTGTCTGGTTTGGGGATGAGAGTAATGCTGGCTTCATAGAAAGAGTCTGGAGTTGGTGTATTCGGGATTTTTCAATTTTTTTTTTAGTGAGGCTTAGATAGCTATGCATTTCCCCCTTAGGACTGCCTTTGCTGTATCCCATAGGTTTTGGATCGATGTATCTTTATTCTCATTGGTTTCCATGAAGTGTTTCAGTTCTCCTTTGATTTCGTGGTTGATCCACAGATTCTTGAGCAGGATCATCTTTAGCTTCCAAGTGTTTGATTTTCTTCTGAACTTTTTATGGTGGTTGAGTTCCAGTTTCACGGCATTGTGGTCAGAGAATATGCAGGGAATAATCTCAATCTTCTGGTATCAGTTGAGCCCTTATTTGGGACCTAGTATGTGGTCTATTCTGGAGAAAGTTCCATGCGCCCTCAAGAAGAATGTGTATTCTGCTGTCTTAGGGTGGAATGTTCTGAATATGTCTATGAGATCCATCTGGTCCAATGTGTCATTCAAGGTTCTTGCTTCTTTGTTGATTTTCTGTTTAGATGATCTGTCCATTGCTGAGAGTGGTGTGTTAAGATCTCCTACAATTAATGTATTCGTATCAATATGATTCTTTATTTTGCTTAACAGTTGACTTATGTAGTTGGCTGCTCCCATGTTGGGGGCATAAATATTTACAATTGTTAGATCTTCTTGATGTATAGACCCTTTGAGAATGATGTAGTGTCCTTCTGTGTCTCTGACTACAGTCTTTAGATTAAAATCCAATTTGTCTGATATGAGAATCGCTACCCTGGCTTTTTTTGGGGGTCCACTGGCATGAAAGATGGTCCTCCATCCTCTCACTTTCAATCTGGAAGTGTCTTTAGATTCAAAATGTGTCTCTTGTAAACAGCCTATGGATGGGTCCTGTTGTTTTATCCAGTCTGCAACCCTGTGCTTTTTTATTGGAGCATTTCAGCCATTCACATTGAGAGTGATTATTGATAGATACGTTTGTATTGATATCATGTTGTCTATGAAGTTCATGTATCTATAGATTACCTCTGTAAATTTCTGTTCTGTGTCACTCTTGTGTTCATTTCTCTTTTATAGAACCCCTCTAAGTATTTCTTGTAGTGCTGGCTTGGTGGTTGCATAATCTTTTAGTCTTTGGTGGTCCTGGAAGCTCTTTATTTCTCCTTCCATTCTGAAAGGCAACCTTGCTGGATACATTATCCTTGGTTGCATATTTTTGACATGTAATTTCCTGAATATGTCTTGCCAGCCCTTTCTGGCTTTCCAGGTTTCTGTGGAAAGATCTGACGTTATTCTGATGGTCCTCCCTCTATAGGTAAGGGATCGCTTTCCCCTAGCTGCCCTTAAGACATATTCTTTGGTTTTATGATTCACGAATTTCACAATTATGTGCCTGGAGGTGTTTCTGGTCTCATTGATCTTGGGGGGTGTCCTCTCTGCCTCTAGGACATGAACATTAGTTTCATTCCTCAGATTAGGGAAATTTTCATCCATGATTTGTTCAACTATATCTTCTAGGCTTCTCTCTCTCTCAACTCCTTTGGGGATTCCAATAATTCTGATATTAGAGCATTTCATGGCATCATTTTTTCCCTTATTCCATTTTCATGGGATTTTAGCTATTTGTTCCAAGACTTCTCTTGCTTCTCCTTCTTAATCCATCTGTCTTCTTAATCACGGTTACGATCTTCAGCTTCACTTACTCTAGATGTTAGCATATTTAAATTAGATTGCATCTCATTAATAGCCTTTCTAACCTCAGCTTTCACTTCTGTTATTATGGCTTCCATTTTGAGACTAATGTTCTTTTCCAAATTAGCCATTGCTTGGATGATTGCTGCCCTGAAGTCCATTTCTCTCATATTGTTTATGTTCATTTCCAGTAATTCTGTGGCCAGGGTTGCAGTCTCAGGGTTCTTCTTCTGCTGGTTGTTCCTCCTCCGAGTCATTGTTGTGAAGAGTGGTTGAGGGGGTGTATAGCTAAATATATCAGCCACTATCCAGGTGAATTGGTCGCTGGAAGGTTTTGGAGCAATCAGAATTCACTGAAAACGAAGAAGAAAGAAAAAAAGAGAAAGGGAGAAAGGAAGCAAGAAAAGAAAACCCTGCCAGAGTGGGGCCCAGTGGTAGGATTTATATGGCACAAAACTACTACAGGGTAAAGAAAATGGCCATCAAGAGTAAATGAAGAGATCAAAAAGCTAAGCCCAGCCTGAATGACCCCCAAGACCTGTATTTATATAATACAAAGGCAAAAACAATTACACAGAAACACTGACAGACTAGGGTGGGAAGGTGAGGGCAGACACTCCTTGTTGGCAAGGAAAGTATTTCAGATCCTCCTGAGTTTGTCTTGTTATTATCATTGATGGAGCCCTCTTTCTAAAGATATAGGGAGATTAGAACTGGTTGTATATAGGGGTAGTATTGAATAGGGATGTAGGATTACCTTGAAGCTTATAACTATATGTATATGTAAAAGAAAAAATAAAGGAAAGAAGAGGGAAGAAAGGGGAAAAACAGCTAAAATAAACAAGCAAACAAGAGGCAACAACAACAGAAAATACAGGAATGTGTTTGAAAAAATTTCAAGGTAAAAAATTGTTGTGGAGTGTTGTATTGAGTATCACATTGTGATAAAAAGTTGGTTAAGAATTAAAAGAACAGGGGCAGCTGGTTGGCTCAGTTGGTTAGGCGACTGCCTTCGGCTCAGGTCGTGATCCCGGAGACCCGGGACTGAGCCCCACATCGGGCTCCCTGGGCGCAGACGCTGGTTTGATTCCTGCCCAAAGCCCCCACTTGTCGTTTCGCTCCCACGCCATGGAAACCGCAACTGATTTTGGGTCGTGCAACCTTATTTGTGCCCAGGGAGTCTGTGTGATCCCCAGGCAGGAGGGACTGAGATCCCGCGGCCCTGCACGTCGTGCTCAAGTCTGCAAAATCTCCTTCCCTGGGGGTTCCGTGCCTGGCCCATGGGGTGGAGAGAAGCGGCAGAGAAAAGCAGCGGAGGAAAGGGGAAAAAAAAAAGGAAAAAAGCAGCGGAAAAATAGACTCCGCTCCGCTGGTTCCACCGTGTTCCCTCGAGCGGCACTGGGAACACTTTCTCTTTGCCGATCTATATCCCCATTTCCCTGGCTGCCCCTCAGGCACTCTGTTTTTGTTTGCTTTGAATCAGACCATAATCTGCTATTGTTTCCCAAACACAGAGCACTTTCGTACTGGGGTATTGCCTTCCAGTGGGTCGCCTCTGCGGGCTCCCTCCCCTGTGCCCCTTGTCTTTGGATGTCTCTTGGATCGCTCTCACTCAGCTCTACCTCTTTGTCGATGCTCTTTGTCCCCTGCGGTGATCCAGAAGTGTGAAATATTACATTTCAGGCTGATTTCATGGGTGCCCATAGTGTTCCTGTAGTGTTTTTTGCAGGAATTGAGCTCACTTCAGGGGACTCCCTGAAATGGGGTCACCTGGCCTTCCGACATCTTCCCGACTCTCAAGAAACAATCTTATTTTGAGATGACCTTTGATTTTTAAATAATCAATTTTGAGGGGCGCCTGGGTGGCTCAGTTGGTTAAGTGACTGCCTTGGGCTCAGGTCATGATCCCAGAGACCCAGGATCGAGTACCACATCGGGCTTCCAGCTTGGCGAGAAGCCTGCTTCTCCCTCTCTCACTCCCCCTGCTTGTGTTCCCTCTCTGGCTGTGTTTCCCTCTGTCAAATAAATAAAATCTTTTAAAAAAATTAATTTTGAGAAATTACATATTCTTATGATACAGAAAGTAAACTAAAACTAGAGTTTATGTAAAGTGATTCTTAGTTATTACAATATTGTTGGAAGCTCTGAAATAGCCACACATCATTTAACTCACAAAAATTAAAGTATGGCTTGCTCAGGATGCAGGATGTAGTTTGGCTTATATTTAAAAAGGAAGAGAAATCTCAAAGATGTCTCATTAAAAATAATGAAAAGGGGGTACCTGGGGGCTCAGTCAGTTAAAAACAGACTCTTGATTTCGGCTCAGGTCATGATCTCAGGGTTCTGGAATCAAGTCCTGCATCAATTAAGCACTGACTCTAGGCTCAGCTCGGAGTCTGTTTCAGGATTCCTTCCCTCCTTCCCCCCACCCCCACTACTCCACCGCCCCCATCTCTCTCTCTTTCTCTCTAAAACAAATAAATAAATGGTTTAAAAGAAAGGGAATGATCTCTTCATTTATTAATATTTTAGAAAATGGTATTTTAAAATATATTTTATAAAAGTAAAAATGGAACAAGATTGTTATAAAAATTTTGTGTTTAAGAAAATATTTTTCTCAGAGGGCACCTAAGTTATTCAGCTGGTTGAGCTTCCAACTCTTGATTTTGGCTCAGGTCATGATCCCAAGGTGGTGAGGCTGAGCCCTGCCTCTGTCTCCCTGCTCAGCACGGAGTCTGCTTGTCCCTCTCCCTCTACTTTTCCTTCCTATCACACTCTTTCTTTCATGCTCCGTAAAATAAAGAAATTAATTAAATCTTTTTTTTTAAGATTTTATTTATTTGACAGAGAGAAACACAGCCAGAAAGGGAACACAAGCATGGGGAGTGAGAGAGGGAGAAGCAAGCTTCCCGCCGAGCAGGGAGCCCAATGCGGGGCTCGATCCCAGGTCTCCGGGATCATGACCTGAGCCGAAGGCAGTCACCTAACCAACTGAGCCACCCAGGCGCCCCAATTAAATCTTTTAAAAAAAGGTTTTTCTCAGATCAACTATTGTGATTATGAGATATTGTCTTAAGAACAAGGGTAATGCTAAAAATCCATTGAAATATGTAACTTTGCTTTACCTTGAAATGTTTTCAAGGGATACTTTAAGAAAGCATTGAAAACCAAATTGTTTGGCTTCTGAATATGTTCTTTTGCAATAATAGTTAAATGGGAAATTGCAAAGTATGAGACATGCCATTTTGCCATTACGATGTGGTGGATAACATAAATATCCTCCCCAAAGTTAAATGAAAATACAAAATTAAATGGTAATACTTTTGTTCGGTATCACTTTTTAAAAATGTATAGGGTGAGCAGCGTTTCTCATTACACATAATATTAGAAATCAAATTTTGAACTGAATTTGTCATTTTAAAGATGGCAACTGGTAATAAATATCTTTCTGGAAAGTGTATCATTTCAGAGAGTGGCAGAATGTTGACTATAAAAACTATTTCCATCTTGCTTTAATGTAGGCCTAACATAAGAACAACTTTATTGTGCTCACATTAAACATTTTATTTAGACATTAAACAGAAGTTTTCTGATGTCAAGTCTTTACCAAAACTGAATAAAAGCTTGTTTGCAATTGTTTGGATGAGGCTTTCTTGTGCCAATGTCATAATAGATCTCCTTCCAGTGTGCTAACTTCTGAATTGCAAATTTTTAGAAATGTGTCGTAGCTATAATTCACACTTGCAAGAACTAAATGAATACAATCACTTTTCAGCAAGTAAAAAACCACTTATAGCTCCTATTGAACAAAAATATGAGGTATTTGTTGATTATGTTAAAATTGATCATTGATATTTATCTTCTGGAGCTACATGCTTAACTGACTGTTACTATCAAAGGTCATGAGTAATAGGATTGAATTTCAGACTATTGTATTAAGGATGTTCACTGTAAGGGTGCCTGGGTGGCTCAGTTGGTTAAGTGTTTACCTTCGGCTCAGGTCATGATCTCAGGACCCTGGGATGGAGCCCCAGGGATCGGGTTCCCTGCTCAGGAGGGAGTCTGCTTCTGACTTTGCCCCTTCCTTCACCTTCCCTCAGCTCATGCTTTGTCTCTGACTCTCTCTCTCTCTCAAATAAATAAATAAAATCTTAAAAAAAAATGTTCAGTGTAGAGATTAAACTTACTAATATAACTGGAAATCACCTTAATTGTGAGTCCTCAGGATCTAGCTTTGTAATGTGGAGTAAATAGAGTTAAAGCAGCCTGTGGACAGCATTGAACTCTGTCCACATAGTATCCTAGAACATTTAAAGAGTTGCCACTGTAACTAAATGCTATATGAAAATATTCTTGCTGTTTAATGTTTGCAAATAATTTGGTCCATCAGCCAAGGTTTTAAATTTTTTTAACATAGTAAATTTTTAACAGCATAATCGTTCCAAATAATCTACAAATTCAGTACAATCCCAATCAAACTAAATCAAGTTATTTTGTGGATATTGACAAACTGATTATAGTTTATGCAGAAAAGCAAAGAGGGAGGCCTGGCTGGCTCAGTGGGTAGGGCATGCAACTCTTGACGTCAGGGTCATGAGTTCAAGTTCAAGTTGGGCCTAGAGCTTACTTAAAAAAAGAAAAAAAAAAGTGAAAGAGACGTCGGCAACACACTACTGAAGGAGTAAAACAAATTTGAAAGACTGACACTATCCAACTTCACGACTTACTATCAAGCTACAGTAATTAAGACAGTGTGGTTTTAGTGAAAGAAAAGACAAATAAGTGGATGGGACAGAATGTAGAGCTCAGAAATAGACCCACATGAGTATCAACTCATCTCTGACAAAGGAGCAAAGGAAATATAATGCATCAAAGAGAGTCTTTTCAAAAAAAAAGTGTGGGAACAACTTGAAATCCACATGGGAAAAATGAATGTAGACACAGAACTTAACACTCTTCACAAAAATGAACTCAAAGTGGATCACAAACCGGAATATAAAACTCAAAACTATAAATCTCATAGAAAATAACATGAACGAAATCCCAAAGTATCTTGGGTACAATAGTGACTTTTTTGACATAACACCAAAGGCATGATCCGTGAAGGAAATAATGATAAACTGGACTTCATTAAAATGAAAACCTCTAGTCTGTGAAAGACATTGTCAAGAAAATGAGAAGACAAGCCAAAGATTAGGAGAAAATAATTGCAGAAGACAGTATAAAAATAACTTAAAACTCGCCAATGACAAAAACAAACAACTACATTAAAAAACAGACCAAAGACCATAATAGACACCTAACTAAAGATGATATACAGATGGCAAACAAGCCCATGGAAAGATGCTCCACATTAAATGTCATCAGGGAAATGCATATTAAAACAAAGTGAGAGAGCACTACACACATATGAGAACGGCCCAAATTCAGAACACTGACAACACCAAAATACTGGCAAGTATGTAGAGCAATGGGAGCTCTCATTCTTAGCTGGTGGAAAAGCAAAGTGTTATAGACACTTTGGAAGACACTTTGGCAAATGCTTTCTCTTTGTTTCCAGTTTAATTGAGACATCATTGACATATGACATTGTATAAGTTTGAGGTGTACACCATGATGATTTGATATATGTGTGTATTGCAAAATGATCACAAGATTAGTTAACACATCAATCTCCTCCCATAATTATTATTATTTATTTTTGTAGTAATAATATTTGAGATTGGGCGCCTGGGTGGCTCTGCGTTGGGCCCAGGTCATGATCCCAGGGTCCTGGCATTGAGTTCCTCATTGGGCTCCCTGCACAGCAGAAGCCTGCTTCTCCCTCTGCCCCTCCTACTGCTCATTCTCTCTCTCTCTCTCTCTCTCTCTCCCTCTCGTAAAGAAAATCTTCAAAACAAAAAAATATTTGAGATTTACTCTCTAGTAACTTCTACATATATAACACAGTGTTGTTAACTATAGTCCTGTACATTCTGCCCCAGAACTTTTTCATCTTATAACTGTTTGCCTTATACAACACTACACTGTTACTTTGTCTTCTGTGTTTGTGGGGTCTTCTTTCACAAATTCTCTACTCCTCATCCATGTAGCATTCCCCAAAGGTTTGTTTTACCTCTCTGCTCTTCTCTCATACTGTACATCAATATCTTACCATACTCCCAACTGCATATAGCATCTTGTCGTATATCACTCCCAACCTAGATCTCCAGCTCAGTCTCCCACTCAGAACTTCAGTTCAAGATGAACGAAGTGTCTGTTGGACATTGTCTCAACCACTAAAGCAAAGAAATAACATGTCTTCCGACGGCACATTTAAACTTCTCATTTCTCTGCTTTTGTTTGTACTGCAACAATTTTCCTATTTATGTCACCAGGAAATATTATCAGTGAGAGCTTTGAAACTTTATCCAAATTCCACATTCATCAAGCCCTGGTAATTCATCACAGTGCCTCTTAATTCATTCTTCATTCTTAAGACGAAGACAGAGCCAGTGATAACTCAACTCTGTATTTCCTCCTCATGTGTACTCAACCCCAACCTTCGTTGTAAGCTGTCTTGTTCACTACTAATGGAGTTTTAAGGATAAACCCCAGCTTGGATCTCACCAGCATACTATCAGAAGAGTATTGAAGGCTGAAAAATGTCTATGGATTAAAGTTTAAACGTCTTGTTCTGGAATTTACATTCCTTCACCATCTGGCCTCACTTGCATCAAAGGAATGCCCTTGGGGGAGGATTTCATTGAAGTAGACAGTGCAGAGGGACCACTGCACTGACTTGTCAGCATCAAATCCGCGATAAGATGTGGCCTTGGCAGAGTGTAATAGAGCAGGGCCTGCCATGGCTTTGCAAGCCAGCATCCAGTCTGTCCCCCTGAGATGCCCATGTATAGGGTTCAGAGGATTGGAAAGGAAAAAATAACATTTATGTTTTCACTAACATTTCATTGAAATATGAATGTGAGAAACCTAATGAAGAAGAAGTACCTATGACTAGGTCCCCAGTAAACACTGCGGGTATTCTGAAATCACATAACGGTTTCATCACACATCTTGAAATGATAAAAATTATGGGACCACTCCCTATATCGTGTTGTTCACTGTGATAAGGAGCACATATACTACATTACAAATGCATTTCATTTTTATTTTGACAGCAGGTTTCCAAATTATTGCTTTCCTTTACTATTTATATATTTGTGTTTATATACAAACAGTATTCTGAGTCTATGTTTTTTCGGACTGCCAAAGGGGTCTGTGTCCAAAAATAGGCTCAAAATAGCTGCACTGTACACAGCAGGTTCTGGAAGCAGGGAACTGATAACACAGAAACATGGTCCTGAAGGTGGCCCTATAATTTTACTATTATAAAAATTTTCCTTTTCAACGTATATTATTGCTCTGATATTCACAAGCTGAGGGCGTTGAGCTGATAAGAGTAACATCCCCATAAGAAATTCAGAACTGTCATGCCAGAGACACACACCTCAGATGTATGATTATTAAAGAACAACTGGAGAAAATTATCAGAAAAATGATGTGCAGGTTATACTACATTATACAACCTCTAATTGGTACAAGTTAATTTTCATAATACCACACTAAATGTGAGCTCTTTCTGCCTTATGAACATGCATCTTTTATAACCACCTTTAAATTACGTTTATGAATCATATTATGTCACTGCAATCAAAATACATTTCAGGATTGCTGTTACTAAACCACAAGCTAACCACTTAGGCCCAATCACATTCACTTAAATTTCTGTCTTGTGTCAAACAAACTTCTTCCTGACAAAAACGGAAGTCTACTTGCATATTTCACTACTGTAAGTGAATAACAAGCCATGGTACTACATTTCTACAACTCCTTCTGTATCGATTCTGTAATAATGAACACTCAAATTAGCTTTTCAAATTATAATTTATAGCCACACCAGTGAGGTCACGTTATTGTTATTCAAAAGAGAATTTTAACTTTCATCATGTCTTAAAGTGTGATATCATTAACATCATTTCTGCCATGGCCTTAAGAAAAATGAACTTCTCACATAGTGTAGTTGCTTGCTTGCTTTGTTTTGCTTCTTTTTCTCTCACTGAGATAATGTAGTGTTTGTAAAATTAGCTTTCATATTTTCATCTTTTTTTTTTAAAGATTTTATTTATTTGACAGAAAGAAACACAGCCAGAGAGGGAACATAAGCAGGGGGAGTGAGAGAGGGAGAAGCAGGCTTCCCGCTGAGCAGGGAGCCTGATGTGGGACTCGATCCCGGGTCTCCGGGATCATGACCTGAGCCGAAGGCAGTTGCCCAACCAACTGAGCCACCCAGGCGACCCTCATATTTTCATCTTAAGGAAAACTAATTCACTAAACTTTCATTTCCTGAAATGTGCTGGCAAAGAAAAGGTGATTGTGACACAATTTAACTGGGATTTTATCCCCCAATTTTTTTTTCCCTTTTTAAGTTAATGGTGTCATTTTCATTAGGGTCTCTCAGTGCCATTCCATATTTGCCTCTTTTTTCTCCCTCATCTTTCCCTATCCAATCACCATCAAATGTACCTGTGGGGGAAACTGTCAAGCAGTAACCACAATTATTCCCCTGCCTGTTGGGGTCCTTTTGGTTATAAACCTTCTCTCAGGTTTTCCTCAACTAAAGAAAATGTCTTCTTCCAAAGCAAACCAACTTCCAATGACTGACTAACGCAGAGCTATAAAAACCTGACCCATTTGCCCTGACTGGGAACAATTCTAGAGGGTGAGCTCAGCTGTATTGTTCCCCATGCGGCTGACTGAGGCCTTTGTTGGGACTGCATCACAGCTCACATGTACCTTTCCCCACTTTTATTTCATACTCTCTTTGAGCCCCTCCACACACACACTTGATGATACCGACAGCGTTCCTAATAAACATCTTGCATGATAAACTCCACCTTCAAAACTTCTTCCTCTGGAACCCAACCTGTGACAGACCATTTTACCTTTTATTTCTCCTAAAACTGTCTTTCTGTTCCTCACAGACCTAGTTCCATCCACCATTAACTTTCCTTTCAAGGGGCCATTCTACTTTTATTCCACACCAGGTCAGCTATAAAGTAAATGTTCCTCCCACAGACATATGGATCTTGATTGGAAGTCAGTGAAGGAACATATTTCAACTTCACCTTCTCTCAAAAATTTTCCCTGCTCACCTATATGCCGTGATACCCACTGAAGCACATATAGTTCCTAGTCTACCTGCTCTCCACAACTCTTCCCATATGCACTAATGTTTTCCTGCATGTCTCTGTTGCAAGACATTCTTTGTCAAGGGACTGTATGTACCCTGTTTATGTCAGAAATATCTAGGGGATAATATCTCAAGAATGTCCCTCAGATAATGAAGTATGAGATATAGTAAATACATATCCAGCTTCTTGACTCCATAGGGTGACAATTCTGAGGGCGCATTCTACATAGTCTCTGGTAAGGTCCCCAGTGAAGTACTCTAGATTTCAGGAGTAGTCTGTTCCTAATTCTACTTTCTATTGGCTTTCACTCTTCAGAGTCTTACTTGCCCATTTCAGAGAGTTTCCTAAGCCTAGCTTCCAAATAAATTATATGCATTCAAATCCCTATTTCAGAGTTTGCTTTATGGGAAACTGAAAATAAGGTACTTACATTAATAACTGATGATCTAGAACAGGAGTCAACAGGTCTGTGTGCCCAAACTGGCTTGCCATCTGTTTCTGTAAAGTTTTATTGGAACACAGTCACTCACATTCATTTAGGTATTGTTTCTGGCTGCTTTCATGCTACAACAGTAGCCATAGGAGAGACCAGATGACCTGCAAGCATAAAACATTCACTCTCTGAAACTTTACAGAAAGATTTTTGTTACATGATCTAAATTATTACTGAAAGCCTCTATATGATCTCCCAGATTTAGTTGCTCTATCTCTCCCTGACCATTTGTTTTACATATGGCCCCCAGATTTCTAAATTTATTGACTCATGCCTCTTGACTCCTCCTGAATCTTCAATGGCTCCCATTGCAATGAGAAGCAAAACAAAAATTCTGCCCTATATGTTCTGCTTGTATGTTACTCTACATTCCTACCACACACAACCTCCAAACATACCTCCCTATTCATTATTTATAGAAATGGTCTCCTCTGTGTTTAAATTAAGGTTGTTTCACCTGCTGGAATGCCCTCCTGCACCCATACTGGCTGATAAATTCCAGCTCATCTGTCAGTGTTTCGATAAAACCCTATATCTCAAAAGAAGACCTCCTAGATCCACACTGCTGTGATTAATCTCTTTCCACCGTTCTTCCCAGCACTTTGTTTAAATTTTCCATATATCAGAGTATACCTTGTACTAAGATGATTTATAGATATCTATTTCTACCACCAGCTATGAATTTCTGGGAGGCAGAAGCCATATCATATCCACCTTTCTATATAGTAACAATACTAAATATAATTAAGAAGCATAGATTAGAATTTTTAAAAAATATTTATTTATTTGAGAGAGAGAGTGAGTGAGAGAGAGGATGAGAGGGGAAAAGGTCAGAGGGAGAAGAAGACTTGCTGTGGAGCTGGGAGCCCAATGCAGGACTCAAACCTGGGACTCCAGGTTCATGACCTGAGCTCAAGGCAGTGGCCCAACTAACCGAGTCACCCAGGCGCCCCTAGAATTCTTTAAAAAAAAACTTATTTATTTATTTATTTGTAAGAGAGAGAGAGAGCATGAGAGAGAGACAGAGAGCAGAAGCAGAGGGAGGGGTAGAGGGAGAAGCAGATTCCCTACCCAGCAGGGAGCCTGACACAGGACTCCATCCCAGGACCCCAGGATCATGACCTGAGCCAAAGGTAGATGCATAACCAAGTGAGCCACCCAGGCCCATAGATAAGAATTCTTATCAATCTGAAAGGATGCCTGAGCAAAGTTCTGAGGTCCCCCTAATACACTATGTATTAACTTCTTAGTTGTTACCAGATTGCTGAGGGATCCAGAGGGTTCTGAGGGAGGGCCTGTGGTGGTTTGAGTGGCAAGGGTTATGCTATAGTAAAAGCAAATACTACAATAATTTAACAAGCAGAGCTTAATTTGTTGAAGGTCAGCCTTGTTCAGAACTACTGTGCTTATCAGGGTTTTCTTAATTACAGGACCTCAGTAAATAATTTTTTTATACTTACAAACAACTGAATATGAGCACAACATTTTTTTTAAAGACTGTTGGTACATGCACACACATACACACACTTGTTGATGCACATTTTTGATGAGAACAAATAGGAAGATTTTCATATACGTGTGAAAAATTTATTGTCTGGTTTTCCTGTATTATTTCATATTAGTTAACGGCTATTCAAAAAACAATTATACTTAGTGTTTAAAAACGTGTACAAGTCTTCCAATGGTAATATCAATAAAAATGGAATTAATCTTTCCTTGACTAGCTCAATTTTTCCAGAACATAATGACAACATTAATTCAACTCTAAAGGAAAACTCTGGGCAGAGCTATCATAATCATGTTTTGCAAATATTTTTCAAAATAACGAGACTGGCAAACCCTCGCACATAACCAGCAACATTTATGAGAATCCATGCTCACTTTGCATTACACCCTGACTTGCCTTTACTTCCCTAAATTCCTCCTGAAATTTTCTATACAAATATGTCAAAGAGCTTTTATTTGCTTATTATTAGTATGCCTTAAAATGTACCGCCTTACAAATGCTAATGAGACCAATACAAAAAAGGTTATACGAAGGAAAAGCATATCAAGTATAATTTTTTAATTATTCTATTCATTTCAATAGCTGCTGGCCCAGGAGCTTCTTTAAAGGTTGTCATAAACATTCTAATCAACAATACACAGTTCATAGTGCCTCTCGTATTCCTTCTCATAAGTAGCAGACTTTGCTACCTTATATACAGCAGGTCACTGAGGTTCATTATGTTTTATCTAAAAATAACATGCCAATTCTGAGGGACTTGTTGCTCTTCACAAAAAGAATAGTTCAATTGTAGAGCTGTCATTTGATTATTAAAATTGAAATTCAGGGACACCTGGGTGAATTAGTCGTTAAGCATCTGTCTTCGGCTTGGGTCATGATCCCAGGGTCCTGGGATTGAGCCCCACATCAGGCTCCCTGCTCAGTGGGAAGCCTGCTTCTCCCTCTCCCACTCCCCCGCTTGTGTTCCCTCTCTAGCTGTGTCTCTCTCTGTCAAATAAATAAACAAAATCCTTAAAAAAATAAAATAAAATAAAATTGAAATTCATTTAATCAATTTACATCCCTGGATTACATGCAAAAATGGTAAAAGATACCACTTGACTGGAAGTTTCAGAATAGATTAACTATAGTCTCTTGTGAAAATTCTTCCCCCTCCCCAACTAATGTTATAAAGTAAAAGAAAAGGAAATCAATGGGTTAGAAGTAGAACAAGTAAGCCAGAATTCCAGATGAGGACACATTAAAGTGAGACTCAGGTCATGTTCATAAAACACTCCATTCCTCCCGTAACCTCATAGAAGTCATACACAAATTTTTGAGATGAATGTTTCTATTTTCTTTTAGAATATGGAAACTGGAGATGAAGAATTTAAACATCTCGTCCCAAAATGTGAATGAAACCTTAACTCGGGTTTCCAAGACAGTCTATCATCACTGGGTTTTGGTTGGGGTGGGAGGCAGTGGGGGTTGTGGGAGGGTTTTATTCATGATTTTTTTAAAGATTTTTAATTTATTTGAGAGAGAGAGAGCACGAGCAGGAGAGGCAGAGGGAGAGGGAGAGAGAATCTAAGCAGACACCCTGCCAAGAGCAAAACCCACTACAGGGCTTGATCCTACGACCCCGAGATCATGACCTGAGCTGAAATCAAAAGTTAGATACTTCACAGACTGCACCACCTAGCACCCCTTTTTTTCATAAATTCTTAATGGACTGTGTAAAATAAAATTCCTAACAGTTATGGGAAGATTTCGGAAGATGTTAATGACTACTGTGGTGGTGACATTTGATGGGAAGCACACCAGAAGCTGAGGAGTGAGCCAGTGGACAGTACAGTATGTTCTATCACAGTGGCAAAGGATAATGGAATGAAGCGGAACTCCAACTTTATGCCCTGTTTAGGCCTTTTTAAAATTTTCCTCCTAGGGTGCCTGGGTGGCTCAGTCATTAAGCATCTGCCTTTGGCTCAGGTTGTGATCCCTGAGTACTGGGATCGAGGACTGCATTGGGGTCCCCTCTTGATGGGAAGCCTACTTCCCCTCTCTCACTCCCCCTGCTTGTGTTCCCTTTCTCGCTGTGTTTCTCTCTGTCAAATAAATAAATAAATAAAATCTTTAAAGAAAAAATTTCCCTCCTACTCACTGATAATATTTGAATTCAGTCCACTATCTTTGCACTTCCTTCTTTGCTTTAGTTCTCTACACCTTCTGTGTTAGGTATGGACCTTCCCATCAAACAATCTTTTGTTCTACCATTCTTCCCCTGTTCAGTTCCTTAATTTTCTGATGTCTTCCTGCCCATTCTACCCACAATACCCCTCACTGGTTTCAAATTCACCCATATCTTCCTACCTAAGCTTGAACTGCTATTTCCTTTAACACTTCTTCAGTCATCTCCAAAAAAATAAATAAATAAAAGATCTATTGTCTATTCCTCCAGACTCAAAAGAAGGCAAACAGGACATGGATAGAACATCAGAGATAATTTCAGACTAGTATCATTCATCATAACTTCATAACCTGAACTTGTCTCTCTGTATCATCTATTTACTTCTCTACCATCATTTTTTTTTAAACATTCTATTTATTTATTTGACAGAGAGAGATTACAAGTAGGCAGAGACAGAGGGGGAAGCAGGTTCCCTGCTGAGCAGAGAGCCCGATGTGGGCCTTGAGTCCATGACCCTGAGATCTTGACCTGAGCTGAAGGCAGAGACTGAACCCACTGAGCCACCCAGGCGCCCTACCATCATTTTTTAAAAAAATATTTTATTTATTTATTTCACGGAGAGAAACACAGTTAGAGAGGGAACACAAGCAGGGGGAGTGAGAGAGGGAGAAGCAGGCCTCATGCCAAGCAGGGAGCCCGATGTGGGACTCGATCCCGGGTCTCCGGGATCATGACCCAAGCCGAAGGCAGTTGCTTAACCAACTGAGCCACCCAGGCGCCCCGCCATCATTTTTTTAATACAATATCCAATCCCAGATAAAGGTTTACCTTTACTTGATTCTTAACTTTATCCTTGGAAATTTAAGGTGATATCTTAAAATGTCTGACAATCACCTTGGTAATTAGCATAGAGTTCATTGGTAATTATTCCCTTGAATCTCTTACTTATTTGATTTTCCAACTTTTGAAAGTTATCTATACTAGCTTAACCTTACCCCTACTATTTTTCATAATTCCTGCAAAAACGTAAGGAAAGCGCAAATATAGGTTAGCTCTAAAATTCTTTGTGCTCTTTTTTACCTGCTTTGCTGTACTTTCATCAATTTCACAATTTCCTAACATGGCAGTTTCCAAAGGACTCTTCAGATCTTTCCCTAAATACTTTAATTTCTAAGCCTCATCTCTTCTCCTTATGGTGAGTAGATGCTCTCTTTTTCTATTCTCTGTGGTAATCACGGATACACAAGATTTTGTATGTGAATGTTTACTTGGCCCCAGTTCTGGAAGATTAATTTAAAGAACAGAACATACACATACATACACATTTCCACAGGCTACACCCAATCTCTCTCAGAATGGGTGGCATTGACCTCTAAGTTGATGGAACCCTGAGAAACTATGGAAACCTGGAGGAACTTTTTGCCTCCATATTTTTATCCTCAATCCAGTCAATGCTGCTTGAACTATTTAACTTCTATAAAAGTAACATGAACTGGGTTTGAGTAATCATTTTGAGAGTATTTGTAATGGAGTAGTAGTATTTGCAGGCTGGCCTTACCAAATATAGCCTTACCAAATATACTTTGATTTTTCTTTTGCCTCTGCCCCTATTTGTCCATATCTATTCTTACCACTCTAGTTCATGACTTTGTCACTTAATGGCTAGACTACTGCAAATATCTACCAAATTGATTTCATAAACCTAAAATATTTTCTCTCATTTTAGACTGCCATGGTAATTTTCCAAAGAACTATCTTTATATCATACTTCCACATAAAAATTTCCCACTACTCCCCACTACTCAGTGAATGATGTAAGAAATTTACTGACATGAATATACCTTTATAGTCTCAAGTCCCCAGATTATCCAAGGCTCGAGTCAGTTTAGAAAATGCCCTATTCTGAGTATTTGCTCTTGTCATCTACATTCTCTGGATTTATAACCACCTCCAACTTTACATATAAATGTACTAGTCATTCATTCTCCAAGCCTGTTACAATGCTAGATCCTATAGATTGCCTTTCCTTAAAACCGTAGCTTAAAGGGAGCCATCATTTTATGGATTCTTAGCATTTATCAGTCCTATGGTACTTGCTCCTCTCGAGGGAGCAGCCTTCTGAGCTTGGAGAGAACAATGCTCCAAAGGACTATTGGCCATTTATTCTGGTGCATAAAAACAATATTTGGACTTTAAGAGATGTTCAGGCAAGTAGAGATGAAGAGAAAGCACTCATTGGGATCCCAGAATTGCTGCTAGTTGTGTGCTTCTCACATGGCAGGTTTGATTCTGTTAACTTTTACCAGCTTTTGATCCCTAAGGCTCTTTCTAGATTATATGTTTATTTCATTACTTAGATCAGCTAACCAACTTGCTTTCCTCTGCAGCCATCAGTGGTTTATTTATTTATTTTTAAAATATTTTATTTATTTATTTAACAGAGAGAAACACAGCTAGAGAGGGAACACAAGCAGGGGAGTGAGACAGGGAGTAGCAGGCTTCCCGCTGAGCAGGGAACCTGATGCGGGGCTCGATCCCAGGTCTCCGGGACCATGACCTGAGCTGAAAGCAGTCGCTTAACCAACTGAGCCACCCAGGCACCCCTCATCCGTGGTGTAAATCCCAAGGAAAGACGAACGTTTTAAAATCTTTATAAGCCTGGTGGAAAACAGATTTGTACAAAGACATTTTGGCACCACTGATGTCACATCATATAAGCAGATACCTACTTAAAGCCAGCTGTACTGAGGTTGATGGGCAGGGAAAAACTCAGTAAAGTTTGGCACTTGAACTTTCTGTTTAGAAATTTAGTGATATGGGGTGCCTGGGTGGCTCAGGGGGTTAAAGCCTCTGCCTTTGGCTCAGGTCATGATCTCAGGGTCCTGGAATTGAGGCTCACATCGGGCTCTCTGCTTGGTGAGCAGCCTGCTTCCTCCTCTCTCTCTGCCTACTTGTGATTTCTCTTTCTGTCAAATAAATAGATAAAACCTTTAAAAAAATCAATTTAGTGAGATCTATTTACTGGAGCATTAGCATCCCTAAGAGACTTGCTATTATTCTTCATTTAACATAGATAAAAATTTGCACCTACTATTGAAATATTCTGAGTCAACTCAACCACTGAAGCCTGGGGAAAAGCATCCTGTGAAACTGAGGCTGAGAGAGGTTAAGTAGATTGTTTCAAATTATATAATTAATATTCAACTCCAAAGTCAGTGTTTTGCAGTTTTTGTGATGAATCAAATACAGCATAATATGCTCGGGTTTCTTTCTTTCTTTCTTTCTTTCTTTCTTTCTTTCTTTCTTTCTTTCTTTCTTTCTTTCTTTCTTTGGGGGGGTGCTTGGGTGGCCCAGTCCGATAAGCGTTCAACTCTAGTTTTCTGCTCAGATGATGATCTCATGGTTCCTGAGATCCAGCCCTGCATCTGGCTCCGTGCTCAGTGCAGAGTCGGCTTGAGCTTTCTTTCTCCCTCTCAGTCTGCTCCTGGCCCCCATGCTCTCTCTCTAAATAAATAAATAAGTGCTTTAAAAAATTTTTTTTTAAAGATTTTATTTATTTATTTGACAGAGAGAAACACAGCTAGAGAGGGAACACAAGCAGGGAGAGTGAGAGAGGGAGAAGCAGACTTCCAGCAGAGCAGGGAGCCCGATGTGGGGCTCGATCCAAGGACTCCGGGATCATGTCCTGAGCTGAAGGCAGATGCTTAATGACTGAGCCACCCAGGCACCCCCCAAAAAAGATTTTTTAATTTTTATTTTTAAGTAATCTCTACACTCAATATGGGACTCCAACTCACAACCTCAAGATTACAAGTTGCATCCTCCACCGACTTAGCCAATCAGGTGCACCTAGGTCATTTCTTTTTACTCTCATGAATTAATAATAATAGCTAAAACAATAATAACATTTAATTAGCATCTATCATGTTCTAGACGCTGGCTTAAGTGCATTAAATATATCATCATATGTTCTTCATTGAACAATCTCTGTCCCAAAATGAGAAAACTGAATTATTCAGCATTTTGGTAACTTGTCCCAGGGACAATAAGAGTGGTCCTAGGGTTTGAAACTTTGCCAAGTTACACTGTACTATCTGTCAAGCAAAAGGACACTTCCTGCTGTTTGTTTTTATGAAGTTAATATTCTCCTTGTTTGCTCCCTCATTACATTATAAACTTGACCCAAATTTAAAATGAGAACAATTACATTACTAATATTGCAACTTTATTAGGTTTCATATATTAGGTTCAATTATCTTTGAAATAAATTACTTTGTTCTTTCATAAGGTCAAGATTAATGACCTGTTAATTTGAGAATTATTATTTTCTCTGTTTTCTTGTTTAGCAAAATGTTAAACCTACTGGGGAATATTATTGTAAGTATATATTTTTTTGCATATAATTAATCTTAAACAATTTATCTTTAACCAAAATTCGTGAGTATATTGTTAGTATACTTGTCTGTATTCAATTTCATCAATTACAGAAATACAGGAGACACTGATCATAAGCACTATGCTCAAATTCTGCCTTAAAATGTGCATTTTTATTTTAAAGAGTAAATTTATGACATTATGAAATTCACCATGCTATGATATTGCCCCGTGTTTAAAAATAAGCATAAACTTAAATGTAGTCAAATAAGATTTTAAAAAAAAGATGTTTCTGTGGAAGAGAAAAAACAGAAAATATTATTAACTAGAGACAATGCAAGGGTTTTTGAAAACTCCAAATGATGTTTCCTTCCTCTCCAAATATGATCTTTCTTTTTCATAGTCACACTCTTGAGTTTCTTGGTATTCTTTTACCTAAATGCATGAGGCCCATCTCTCACCTGGCCATTCTCAGTCTTCAGTTCCTCCTTTCCCTCAAGAGACTATCTCTTCTCAACCTACCAAGAATGACTTCCTAGCCTTTATTGCTCCTGGATTAAGCTCAAAATTACATAATTTAGTTTCTTCAATATGCCTGAATTTCAATATGTCTAATTTTTTTTACAAGTTTTATTTATTTACTCATTTGATAGAGAGGGTGGCGGGGAGGGGCAGGGGGAAAGGAAGTCAGAGAATCTCCAGCAATGTCCCTGCCAAGCATTGAGCTGCATCTCACAACCCTGAGATCATGACCTGAGCCAAAATCAACTTAACTTTTTTTTTTTTTAATTTTTCTCTGTAGCTTACTTTTTTTTAAAGATTTTATTTTATTTATTTGACAGAGAGATCACAAGTAGGCAGAGAGGCAGGCAGAGAGAGAGGAGGAAGCAGGCTCCCTGCCAAGCAGAGAGCCCGATGTGGGCCTTGATCCCAGGACCCTGAGATCATGACCTGAGCTGAAAGCAGAGGCTTTAACCTGCTGAGCCACCCAGGCGCCCCAAAATCAACTTAACTTAATTGACTGAGCCACCCAGGTGCTCCATGTTGAATTTTTTTTTTTAATCTTTCATTTACTGAAAATTATTTATTTCCCTAACATGATTTCTGATTCCTATTATTTGCCTTCATTGTTCATTTTGTCACATCTGCTAACCACAGACTCTGGAACATATAAGGGCTCACCAACATTAATTGAATGAAGAATAAATAATTGATTTTCACTATTTTTGCATGACATTCAGAAATTTCTGCCCTCTGGTATGATCTTCATGATACAATTTTCTTTCTTTCTTTTTTTCTCATTATACAATTTTCTAATTTGGACTTTGGCCCCAGAGGATCCTTCAGCATCTATAAGATAAAATCTTCCTATAATTTCCTACTGACTTCCACACTAACTTCCCACTTTCCTGTCTTGTTTTATCCTCACCATAATATTTTAGGAGATTTTTACTTTTCTTTCACTTCAGACTCTTTTTCTCCCTCTTAAATCTGTGCAAATTATATTTTTGAGGATAGCACATAAATAATTTAAGATGCTGGTTTATCCAACAGAGAGGAGGAGACAAGAATAATTTAAGGATTTTTAAAAAATTATTAAAAGGTACTATTAACTGGGGGGCCTGGTGGCTCAGTTGGTTAAGCATCCAGCTCTTGATTTCAGCTCAGGTCATGATCTGAGGGTTCTGAGGTCGAACCCCATGCCGGGCTACATGCTGGGCATGGAACCTGCTTAAGATTCTCTTTCTCCTTTTTTCTGCCCCTTCCCCAGCTATCTTTAAAATAAATAAATAAAAATATGATGTGTGCTATTAATTTTCTTAAGGAGAAACTGTATCTTTAAATCTCCTTTCTAGACCACTCACAAGATATCCAATCTTTGCAGAAAGAAGTGTATGTATTCTCTCCTGAAAATATATCTAAACTAATGCATAACTTATATCTAGTATATATCCAGAGATACTCATATAAAGTTATTTCTTTCTCAATAGTTTTTTGTATTTTGTATTATCTAACGCCACAATATGCAAGAAAACTTTCCAAAAGTTTATGGCAAGAAGCCAATTAGCTTCCTCCATTTGAGTAGCTGTTATTTACCATCCTAAAGCACTCAGAAACAGGACTATTTGTTAAACTCAGCTAAACTCTTGAGCTGAATTATGTAAAATATTGGACAAAAGAGAATAAAGCCTATAAATTTTGTCATAAAAAGTGTCTTGTTCACTTCCCAGTTTTCTTGAAGTCTAGAATCTGTATTGTGGACCATCTGCCCGTCAGAAATGATCGCATAACAATCTCATTCCTTTAAACATGAGTTACTACAGGGAGCAGGGCATGTTCTTCAATAGGGTAGAAGGCACAGGGCGCCTAATTGACTCCCTCTGTTAAGTGTTCAACTCTAGATTTCACCTCAGGTCAGGATCTCAGAGTCATGAGATCACCCCCTCATCAGGCTCACACTGAGCTTGGAGTTTGCTTGGGATTCTCTCTCTCTGCCCCTGCCCCAGCTAGTGCGGGCACTCACTCTCTCTCAAAAAAAATAAAGGATAGAAGGTGCAACAGCTGGACAACATAACCACAAAAAATTACCCTTGCTTTATTGAAGACTTTTGTTACCTTGCTGTTTAGCCATGGAAAACTTTGCTATTTCTTCAAAGCCTTAGGCTGGCTGGGCAGGCTATCCTTTGTTTCACTGAGCTATGCTGGTCTTCCTTTTGAGCAATGACACTTTTTCATGAAGGTTACCACTCTCATAGTCTTAATGAGATCAGAGTACAAATGTCTGGAATTGTCAAATCACTGTGTTGTACACCTGAAACTTTGGATGTCAACTGCACTTCAATAAATAATAAATTTAAAACAAATAATAATACAAATTTAATCATTTTACTTTTTTTTCTATTTATTGCCAATATATGTAAATAATCAGTAAACTACCAATGATAAAAAAATGTCCTAAGTTCTAACTCCATATAAGGAAATTCTCTGGAAAACTAGAAAAAAAGTCAAGCACATTGATTGGACAAGTATCCTTGACAATGAGACTGATTGTCTACAATTTTAATTCATTTCAAGAAACATTTAACACATCAAATGTTAAAGGTGGCTACTTTGTTTTCAAATGCACTGAAACCTGTATGTCCAGAAAATCAGTTTCTCCTGCAAGAGTATTAACTGCTTCAAATCCTTTGTAAAACAAACTGAGTTTTTGTATATGTTTATATTATACACATGTACTATATTTTAAATCACAAAATAATTATACATATTAATTATACATTATGTAGCATACATTATTATATGCTGCAATGTTCATATAACATATTATCATTTAATATTACATACTAACACAGACTGGCAATGAACCACTGGTAGAATCCATAGCATGTGTGACCAAGCCCCAGCATTCTCAGCTAGTGCACAGGGGAAACAAATAGTCACCCTCAAAGACTGTGAAAATATTGCTATTTTATTCCATCCTACTCAAGTACAAATATAATTTTAGAATATAATTTTCTCTTGGCAAAAAAGGACTCCAGGCACATTTTATCATCTTTGTTCATTGATTGCTTTCATTCTGAGAGAAGTATTTGGGTTGTGGCAATCTCATTAGAGCAAATCAGGAGAAAGAATTGTTTGATCAAAGTGTGTTGTTTTATTAACAGAAATCCAGAAAAAATATGCCTGATTTTGCTCGCACATAAACAGATTGAAGTGAAAACCTTTAGAACAGGAAATTTCAGTAAAATGAAATGTTTAGAATAGGAAATTTAAATATCTCAATAGTAGTTATTAATGTTATCAAAGATAAAGAATCTTTACCTATTTTTTTAAAAGATTTTATTTATTCGACAGAGAGAAACACAGCCAGAGAGGGAACACAAGCAGGGGGAGTGAGAGAGGGAGAAGCAGGCTTCCCGCTGAGCAGGGAGCCCGATGTGGGGCTCGATCCGGCGTCTCCGGGATCATGACCTGAGCCGAAGGCAGTTGCTAAACCAACTGAGCCACCCAGGTGCCCCTCTCTAGCTATTTTATAGTCAATAAAAGTGGAAAGGCACAAGTTAAAGTATAAATTTTATGTCAAAAACTTTATGCTATACACCATTCCCTTTTTCCTAAAAGAATTTACTTCCTGACGATACTGAGTCTGAAAGTGAAATCCAAGGACATTCTTAAGTGTACATTTTCCAACTCATGAAATGTTCATGAGCAAAGACCCTAAGGAATGTGTGGTGCCAGCCTCTCCCCTTTACCGGTCCAAAAAGGAATCCATCATAACAGTGGAATTTATGGTAAGATAGTTCTATTTTTGAAGATGTACTGATAAAATAATATGTATCTTTTCTTAAGCATCCAAAATCATTCCATTTGAGTAACAAACATAAAAAGGAGTATTATCATATATTATAAATAAGAAGCCACTTCTGGATTAAGAGATTCATCCATCTGTATCCACATCCCTTCAGATGTAAAATAGCAGAGGTAGAAACCATTTTGATCTTTAAGAATTTGGAAATTTTACTGGCCATATTATGCTATCACACCATCATTCCTTTTTAGGGACATGTTTTCTCCAAGTTCTATCCTATTCTGCACAGGTGCAGCTGCCATCTGTGCCCTGCCATGTCCCATGGGCATTTAAATCCTCCCTGTAGGTCAATGGCTTTAATGAAAAACTTCTTTCTCCTCGAGGGCTTTCTCATAGGAGACTGCTCAACCCTTGCAAGGATCAGGCCAGAAGTGTCAACTAATGATGGATGGGAATTAGTAAAGAAGTTACCCAGCTTCCTTGCCCTTTGGTTAGAATAATTCTGAGCTGAATTCTTCCAGAGGTGAAGCCCCAATTGCCCACAGTGGTACCCTGCTCATTTAAAAAAATGGTCCTTTAAAATTTTTAAATTTTAATTGAAGTGTAGTTCACATATAATATTAGTTTTAGGTATATAATATAGTAATTCAACAATAATAAATGTCATAAAATGCATGATAAGGGTATTATGGTATTTTTGACTGTATTCCCTCTGCTGTACTTTTTAAACATGGTGACACATTTATTTCATGACTGAAAGTTTGCATTTCTTCTTCTTCCTTTTTTTTTTTTTAAGTTTGCACTTCTTCATACCCCTCACTGAAATCCCCTGAATTGGTCTCCTCTCTTTACTGTCTCCCACTCCCCTATCTATGCTTCTTGAGATCACCTATCAAATAAACTATTTGTGGGGGCGCCTGGGTGGCTCAGTCACTTAAGCATCTGACTTCAGCTCAAGTCATGATCTCAGGGTCCTGGAATCTAGCTCTGCTTGGGGCTCCCTGCTCAACAGGAGTCTGTTTGTCCTTCTGCTTCACCCTCTGCCCTCTGCCCCTGCTTACGCTCTCTCTTTCTTTCAAATTAAAAAATAAATAAATAATAAATAAATGAATAAATAAATAAAATCTTATTAAATAAATAAATAAACTACTTGTTCTCAATGCGTAGTCTCAATACCTGCTTCTGCGGGTATATAACCTGAGACATCCTTTTAAAACAATCAAATGAGATCCGCATCCTAGGCCTCATGCTTGCCAGGGCCTCACTCTACCCTTCTGTCTTTGTCACTCCCCACAGGGGAAGGAGTCCAAGGATCTAACAGAACATGTCCATCCCCATCCCCATTCCAGGCACCTGTAATACAAAGATTCCTTAGTAAATGGCCTTACCCTGTTTCCAGCACTTGCACACGACTCCTCTCTGAATCAGTCCTCCTGGTGGTAGACTATCAGGCCCAAGAACAAATGAAGGTGTGCCTGTTAGAGGGAACTTGTGTACTGAGTTACACCATGCTGGCTAAGGTATTCATACAATTCAACAGGAGGTCCCCCGCAAAATGGGTTAGACTCCATAGTATCTGCCATGTTTCTGAAAATCTGTTTTGTAGTTTTCACTTATGTCTTCTCTTGCTGAATTCTGGATAATTTACTCAAAACTCTATTACAATTCTCCCTTTCTGTCATCAGCTGCAAATATTTGTAACTTATTACATCCATTTAATACTTAAAAAAAAATCAGTGCCGGGGCGCCTGGGTGGCTCAGTTGGTTGGGCGACTGCCTTCGGCTCAGGTCATGATCCCGGAGACCCAGGATGGAGTTCCACATCGGGCTCCCTGCTTGGCAGGAAGCCTGCTTCTCCCTCTCTCACTCCCCCTGCTTGTGTTCCCTCTCTGGCTGTGTTTCTCTCTGTCAAATAAATAAAATCTTTAAAAAAAAAAAAATCAGTGCCTATATTTTTCACTCAGAAATTTCCAATTCTTCCTGTTTTTTAAAAAAAAGTCTTATTGTTCTAGAGATTTAATTAATTAATTTTGAGAGAAAGAGAGAAAGCGTGTGTGCACATGCATGTGAGCGGGGAGGGGGGAGGGGCAGGGGAAGAGGAGGAGGAGAGGGAAAGAGATCACAGAGCATGGAGCCCTTAACGGACCTCCATCTTATGACGCTGAGATCAGGATCTTATTTGAAACCAAGAGTCAGATGCTCAACCAGTGAACCACCCATGTGCCTTCTTCCTGTTATTTTTAATGGGGTCCTTTTTCATTAGTATTTCTTTCATTTTTTAAATTATCATTTCATTTTTTATCTTTTCACCATTTTAAAAATGCTTATATTTTATCTCACATTTGTGTACTATTTGCTCATGTTATTTGGGCTCTACTCTTTCTGACCATTGTATCTGTGATTCCTTTTTTTGATAGACTATTTCTTTATATGATTTTGTGTTCATTTCCCCCACTCTGTGCAGCCTGGATTGTATGAGGGCTTCTCTTGAATTATTTTATGTTTGTTTTTACCAGTAATCCTAGGGGATATAGCAGTCCCTAGACTAATTTCTATGTAAGGTCCTTGGTTTGGGGCTCCTGATCCATTCAAGTGGAATAATAAAAACCAAGAGTTTGTTTTATTTGGATGAACAGACTGCCTATGTTACCTCTTGGGAAATGCTTTTTCTCATCTAGTGGTCAGATAAAGACACACAAAACAGGGTGTTTGTAAACTATTGTTGGATTTTATCTAATCAGGTATTTCAACAAAGGTATACCTATTTTAAAGTTCTGATTTTATGCAGAGTTTTCAGTTACAACTTTCATTTTCCCCCGAAGCCCAAGACCTTATCTCATGTTCTCTCTGGTCATGATGTAAGCCATTTGACTGCCATAACAAATCCCATCTTTTCCTGAATCTCTGCCCTGCGTTGGACATGTTTCTCTTGTTTCTATCATGTCTATTTTATACATTTTGTTTCAAATCCAATCAAATATCCACAGTGACAATTTTAACTATTTCGTGTGAATAATGCATTATCATTATAGCAATACATGTTCTATTTATCACGTGCTACAAACAGTGCCTCAAATATTCTAAGAATTTAGCAACTTGTTATCATTATTGTGGGGCCATTTTCAAGCATTACTTTCCTCATAACAGACTGTAATTTAGTTAACATAATTATTTTCCCCATTTTACAGATAGAGAATGTAAGACCTACATATATTTTGTTTCAATTTTCAGAACAATAAAGATCATTAAGATTTACTGTTAAAGATGATGTGAGGAAGGTTTCTACTAACCTTGTAATACTGTAACCACACTAACATGAGTTTATTCCTTGGTGACTTACAGATAGAACGTATACTAGGTGGAGTTATTGTACAAAGAAAACTTTATTTGCAGCAAATAAGGAGATCATGGGGAATAAATTCCAAAGCCTGACTCCCTAGGCAAGAGTGAATGGGTTCCTTTTATTTAAGGTTAGGATGAATATTTAGAAAGGGAAGACTTGTCATAGAGGCGGGCAGAAGGTCACTCATGTGCCTTAAGGAAACATGCCTAGACATATTTTACATTGTATGTTATGTAAATGAGGCTGAGGTCCCTCCTTGGGTGAAGATTTTAGTATTATAGTGAGGTAAAGGTAATGGTAGGTCATTGCAGAGGTCACTCCATGGTCTGTCTGTGTAGGCATGAGTTGGGAGTTAAGTTCAAACTGGTTGGGGTGGTCTGGACCAAACGGAACTCTTCCTCTGGGCAGTTATTCTTGAAGGGTAGTTTCAGTTTCCATCAAGGGATGCTGTGCCCATGAAATCTTTTGCTTGAGTTAAGAGATAAGCTGGAAATAAAAGTTTAAGGAAAATTGTGGGACAAATGTTGGTGAGTACAAGCAGGTGGGCAATAAAGGCAGGTCTTGAAGTCTAATGACAATATATTTTTTAAAGATTTTATTTATTTATTTGACATAGAGAGAGATCACAGGTAGGCAGAGAGGCAGGAAGAAGCAGGTTCCCCGCTGAGCAGAGAGCCCGATGTGGGGCTTGATCCCAGGACCCTGAGATCAGGACCTGAGCCGAAGGCAGAGGCTTTAACCCACTGAGTCACCCAGGCGCGCTAATGACAATATTTTAAAATCTGGTGTGGCAACTATTCATTCCTTCATTATGCTTTCCGTGTGTGTGTGTGTGTGTGTGTGTGTGTGTGTGTGTGTGTGTATGATTATTCTCTGACTTGCTTTCATATGAACTTTAAAACTTGTAAAAGAAAACAAAAGCACTATTGTTAGGAAAATCTATAGACTTTTATATACCTAAAGCTGAAAATAGATAAGAAGTATTCCATTCAAAGAGCTAGAAAAGGAGTACTGTCACCAAGACACTGAAGTGAGACACCCCAGCCCCTGCCCCCCAACAAATATCCACCATTAGGAAGCTAGCACAAACAAAGACAGCTTGGGGAGAGCTCAGGAGTTGATTTAAGAATCTTCAGCAACACAATAGAACAAAAAACCTTAGAATAACTGCACAAAAAAAGGAGAAAGAAAGCGCTTCGTTTTGTCTGCTTAACTCCATCACAGAGCCTAGCAAAACTGCTCAGTGCCTACAGCGAACTTCCTAGCTGGAAAGGGAGAGCTAGGTGAGTAACCAGCTTCCCCAGCCTTCCCAGTGCCCCACAAAGGACCCCACTGGGCTTACGTGCAGGTAGCTCTGCCAACTGACTCCCATCACCTGCCTCTTCTGCTGTGCATTTACCCAAGGTTAGAGCTTACAGTCACAGGTTGGAAGGAGAAAGACAAATAACTGTCAAATACTATATGTTCTCACTCATATGTGAAATCTAAAAAAAGCTGAACTTAGAAAAATAGAGAGTAGAAGAGTGATTCCAGGGGTTGTAGGGTTGGGGAAAATGGGAAGATGTTGACCAAAGCGTACAAATCTCAAGTGTAAGATGAATAAAATCTGGGGATCCAACGTACAGCATGGAGACTGTAGTATGCACTTGAACGCTGTTAAGAGAGTAAATCTTACCTTTTTTTTCTTTAAATATTTTATTTATTTGTTTGTTTGTTTGTTTGTTTATTTATTTACTTACTTGACAGAGGGAGAGAGGGAAACAGCAGAAACAGGGGGAACAGCAGGCAGAGGGAGAGGGAGAAGCAGGCTCTCCACTGAGCAAGGAGCCCAGCGCATGTGGGATATGGGGCTTGATGTCATCCTGGGATCATGATGTGAGCCAAAGGCAGATGCATAATCGAATGAGCCACACAGGTGCGCAAAGAGAGTAGCTCTTAAATGTTATCAACACACACACACACACACACACACACACACACACACTGGTAATTACATGAGGGGATGGAGGTGTTAACCAAACTTCTTTTTTTTTTTTTAAAGCTTTTATTTATTTGACAGAGAGAAACACAGCCAGAGAGGGAACACAAGCAGGGGGAGTGAGAGAGGGAGACGCAGGCTTCCCACCAAGCAGGGAGCCCGATGTGGGACTCGATTCCAGGTCTCTGGGATCATGACCTGAGCCAAAGGCCGTCGCTTACCCAACTGAGCCACTCAGGCGCCCCTTAACCAAACTTCCTTTGGTAATCATTTTGCAATCTATACGGGTATCTAATCGTCACACTGTATACCTTAAACTTAGATATGTTATGTCAGTAACATCTCAATAAAGCTGGAAAAACATAAAAAAATGAAAAGGAGGGTATCAGTAGGAAATAGAAGTTGGGATAAGGTAGGGACAATCAAGGCTAGACTACTAACGTTTTAAGTATTGTGACTCCTTGAAATGGAAATGTCTATGTATTGCCTGAATTTTGTCTTTCCTCTGTGGGCTTCTAGAGTGGCTTCTGCAAAGGGAAGCTCTTGGTTACAGGGTATAATCCATCACTTCTCCGGACCTCCTGCTGCCTTTAGGTCACCCGTACTGGTGACTTCAATTAAGGTTGCAGTCCATACTGAAAGAAGAGACCACAGTTCTGTTCTCACCTCTTTGGTCCTCTCATCACAGGAGCATATGTGATGTCAAGGGGTGGAAAACAGAAATCCAGGCTTGAGGTCCCTTCCACTCCCAGGTAAAGAGTATATATGAAATAGATGAACTCTCTGATCAAATTGGACTTATCTTCCGCCAAAACGTGAAGCAGAGCTTGTTTGCATATCATTTCATAAGTGCTGTTTAAATAAAGCAGCTGTTTCAATTAGTGATGAACATTTTGGGATCGATAAAACTGCTTAAGGCATTAGCACACAAGATTAGAAGATGATGGATTTGTTAATGAAAGTATGGGTGACACCTGCTCAACCTTGATATTAAAAAATGCATAAATGCTACCTTCTACAAAGGGATCTTCACTACTCTTAAAAATCAATCTGTATATACGTAGCAAAGGAGTCACCCATGAATCTTCAATTTTTTTTTAAAGATTTTATTTATTTGACAGAGAGAAACACAGCCAGAGAGGGAACACAAGCAGGGGGAGTGAGAGAGGGAGAAGCAGGCTTCCCGCTGAGCAGGGAGCCCGATGTGGGACTCAATCCCGGGTCTCCGGGATCATGACCTGAGCCGAAGGCAGTCGCTTAACCAACTGAGCCACCCAGGCGCCCCTTCAATTTTTTTTTTAATGGACTATGTAATAGTTCAAAATACAAGATGTAACAGAAAATTTGAACTGGGAAATAAAGGACTGTTTTATATACTCATAAACTCCTCTTTCTGGTGGTTTGAAAACATGGGCACAAAGCTTTTGACACTGCCTGGATGGAATGTGATGATATGGTGGGCTGGGTTTAGTGCAGCAGAAGGGAAGAGATATAATTTCTGACAGTAGATCAGGAAATTTTATGAAATTTCTTGCGTATTTCTCTGTTTTTTTTGATTCATTTTCCTTTAGAACCAAAGGAACCATCCTGTGAAATAGGCTGGGCCACATGCAGAGGCCATCTGTACGTGTCCAGGCCAACAATCCAAAAGGCAGCATTGACCACCAGACATGTGAGTAAGAAAAACTTGGGGATGATTCAAGCCCCAGACTCTACCTGCCTGGAACCACAGGAGACATCAAGCTGAGTCCAGTCACCCCAGAAGTGTGAGAGATGACAATCGTAATTGATTTTCTTTGTTTAAGCTACTACATTTGGGGTGGTTTGTTCTGTAGCTAGAGATAACGAGAACATTCCTATATCGATTGTCCTGTTCATTATTCTATCCATCTTTTCTAAATCTTCAGTTATTTCATAAAACAAAGTAAATCTATATTCTCCATATAATTTTAAACATAGTGATACTTGTTACCTAAATAAATTTAGACACTTCAGAACAGGCCAAAAGTAATATAAAAGTCATTTATCTAAATATATTCATTGTACGGGTAAGGAAACTGGGACTTGTAATGAGAAGAAAAATGTGTGCAGAGTCCTCCATATGTTCAGGAACAAGAGAGGCTTAGGACCAGGCTTTGGGCTTCCCACTCTGTCAGCAATCCCCAGGGCTTTGCATTCTGTCTTGTCGTCATAACCATCCTTTGTTGAGTATTTCATTTACTGATATGCTATGCACACAAAAGTCAGACATGAAGGGGCACCTGGGTGTCTCAGTCAGTTAAGCATGTGACTCTTGATTTTTGACTCAGATCATGATTTCAGTGTTGTGAGTTCGAGCCCTGCATCGGCCACCCTCTGCACCTTCCCCTGCTCTCTAAATAAATAAATGAATAAATAAATAAAATAAAATATTTTTTTAAATGTCTAGTATGAAGGCGAATAAAAGTTTTTGCATGAGGTACTTACAGGTTCTTAAGGCATTTGGAGAATGGTAACAATTTTCCAAAGTATCACTTTGAAGGCTACTCCCAGTATCACCGTCATGTAAAAAGGTAAATAACTGATGACACAAAACTCAAAAACACTTCTTTGTCTTCACTAAATCTTATAGATTCTAAGAATTATGACTACCTTCTTGATATGCAAAGACCACAGATGTATTTCATGTACTATTTGATCTTTTCTATTGTTTTAAAGATTTAAAACATGAGAAAAATCCAAAAAGGAAATTAACAATCATTCATATTTCTGCCACTCACTTCTTCAGTAAAATGATACATTTTCACTTTAAAATAATGAAGAGAAGAATAAATTTGATAATATAATAATGATAATGGTAATAATAATAATAAACCTAATCAAAAGATTCAAAAGTAGGTGTTTAAAAGTGAGGACTAACTAGATACTCTTTCCAAAAATGATGCTTTCTTTTCTTTTTTTTCTTAAAGTAATCTCTATGCTCAATGTGGGGCTTGAACTTATAACCCTGGGACCAAGAGTCATATGCTCTTCTGACTGAGCCAGCTATGTGCTCCCCAAAATGATACTTTCTTGAAAAATTCTCTTCTATTATCTTGTGTTTTCCACATTTGTTTGTTTGTTTGTTTCTCATGAAGTTATAAGGAGTATTGTGCAGCTATAAACTCTGGTTGCATTTCTGAAAATTACTTAGCAGATAACAACCTTAATAGAAGCAGCTATCTTCCTTTAAAGATTCTTTGGTTTTAGAACCCATCAACTATAGTTAAATTACTCTTCTCCTAGTATTTCTGATCACCTTGCTCAACAAGTTGTCAATTACCATTTGGCTTCTCAGGCACTGTTTACCTGGTCTAGTTTCTGAATAAAGAAAAATAAAGAGAAAAGATTTGCTTACTCAGACATCTACTTTGCCTGAATTTAGTTTTGTATAAATATATTGGCTATTTCCAAGAAAAGTTCTTTCCATATCTTCTTGTTTTCTCCATTTGACTTTTATGAATAACACCATCTTTTTTTACAATCTCCTTAATAAGATTATATACCCCAATTCATCTATTATTCTGTGCTTTATTTCTACTTGCAGATATTTTGGTTGGCAGTTTAAATAACACCTTTTTTTAAAAAAAATAAAGAATAACACCTGATATTTGTATATCTCCCCCTCCCAGACTTAAATGTATTTTGAAGGTTTGATGTACACTTTACTTCAAGGCTTTTTCATAGACATAATAGTAGGATATTTTAACATTTATAAGAAGTATCAGACACAAAGCAGACAGAATAAAAAAAGAATAGATATTTTCATATACACACCCAAGTGGCTATCTAGAGGGTTAGGGTTGCTCCACGTTGTGCCACTGCCTCTGGGAAATTGAGTTAACTTTTTTTTTTTAAGATTTTATTTATTTATTTGACAGAGATCACAAGTAGGCAGAGAGGCAGGCAAAAAGAGAGGAGGAAGCAGGCTCCCTGCTGAGCAGAGAGCCCGATGTGGGACTCGATCCCAGGACCCTGAGATCATGACCAGAGCTGAAGGCAGAGGCTTAACCCTCTCAGCCACCCAGGTTCCCGAAATTTAGTTATCTTAACCAAGGGGCTCCAACCAGGGGTCCAAGAATAGAGTGGATATGTAAAATCCCATCTTTATTTTCACTGACTCTTAACTGTAATATCGCATTCCCAAACCACAGTGATATTAGTTATGCCTGTAACTTGGTCACCACAAAATTATAGACATGTTTACCTCACATTTCAGTTGTTTAAGACATCTTGAGATATTGTCTATATTTATCACTACTTTTATTTTTTATTTATTTTTTAAAAGATTTTATTTATTTATTTGACAGAGAGAAACACAGCTAGAGAGGGAACACAAGCAGGGTGAGTGAGAGAGGGAGAAGCAGGCTTCCCGCCGAGCAGGGACCCTGATGTGGGGCTCGAACCTGGGACTCTGGGATGATCACCTGAGCTGAAGGCAGCCGCCCAACCAACTGAGCCACCTAGGCGCCCCTATATTTATCACTACTTTTAAAGTATGACAGTTATATTAGCCCCACCCTAAGATCTTATTATGCATTGTGTTAATGAAAAAGTACACATTTTAACATATTATAATATTTTTACTTTTTGATAGCCTATTGGAATATTATTAGTTTTTTCTATAATCCTTGCATTTTTTTTCATTTTTTCCTTTTCTTTTCTTTCTTTTTTTTTTTTAAATTAAGTAGGCTCTACTTCTAGCATGGAACCCAATGTGGGGCTTGGGCTCATGACCCTGAGTTCAGGACCTGAGCTGAGATAAAGAGTTGGACGCTTAACTGACTGAGCTACCCAGGCCTCCTATAATCCTTGCATCTTACTTTATTTATGTATAAACACCTTATTCTGTGAAGAGGCATAGGCTTCACCCAATGGCCAGAGAGGCTGATGGCATAAAAAAAGAAACTCTGAACTAGAGCAAGAGGAGCAAAGCAAATTACTACAATTCCCTCTTTTTTTAAAAAAAGTATTTTGTTCATTTGAGAGAGAGAGAGTGCAAACAAGTGGCAGGGTGGGGGGAAGGGTGAGCAGAGGAAGAGGGAGAAGGAGACTTCACACTAAATGCCGGCTCAACCCCACAACCCTGAGATCATGGGCCTGACATCAGGACCCAGAGCTCACTATCCCAGCTGAAACCAAGAGTCCGAGGCTCAATTGACTGAGCCACCCAGGTACAGCTACAATCCCCTTTTATCTGCAGTTTTGTTTTACACAGTTTCACTTCCCCGGTTTCGGTTACCTGCAGTCAACGCAAAAGCAGATGATCCTCTTTCTGAAGAATCAGAAGTCAACAGTAGACTACTGCTATGTCACAATGCCTGAATCATTCACCTCACTTCGGCTCACCGTATGGGCATCTTATCATCTCACATCATTAAAAGAAGGGTGAGTACCTATAATAAGATATTTGGAGAGAGAAAGACTGCATTAACATTACTTTTATTATAGCATTTTAAGATGGTTTGATTTTATTATTATTGTTGTTAATCTCTTACTGTGCCTAATTTATAAATTAAACTTTATCATGGGCATGTATGCATAGGGAAAAACACAGTAAGGGGGGTGGTGGGATAGGTGAAAGAGATGAAGAAGACTGGAAGAGGTACAAAGTTCCAGCTATAAAATAATTAAGTCAAAAGAATGAAAAGCATAGGGAATATAGTCAATAATATTGTAATAACCTTGTATAGTGACAGATGTTAACTACACTTACTATGGTGAGCATTTTGTAGCGTATCTGAAACTAGTGTAATATGTCAACTATTCTTCAATTAAAAAAAACAACAACAACACAGTATATATAGGTTTTGGTACTATCCATGGTTCCAGACATCCACTGGGGGTCTTGGAACTTATCCCTGGTGGATAAGAAGAGACTCCTGTACTTAGTATGTGCACTTGGCCTGTGATCTGCTCTACTTTCCTTAGGGACTTGACTAATTCTAATTGCTAATTCAGTAGAATTCAGCAATAGAATGAAATATTTTAAAATCCTGGCTCTCCAGAATCCAGCTTTTAGTAAGGGTCAGGACCCAACCCACACAAAAATATTCACTATAGCATTCTTTCACTTGGCTGACTATTCTGGGTCAAGCTACTCTGGGACATAGGATGAATGATGAAGCCCCAAGCTCATGTATCATTTCTTCCACAAAATGCAGGCCTGTAAGAAATAATTACAGTGCAGAACAATAAACACTTTGACACTTTTCAGCCTTCATTCATGCTATCCTGTGCCAACCCTGTGGCCCATATGCATAAACATATAGCTTGTGCTATGCCTTTGTTGTGTCCCCATTGCTTCTGTTATTCTTTGTGTTCCCTTTCCTCTAAGGGAACATCTTTTCCTTCTTCTCCAGGCTGTGGCCATCAAGATCTCATTCACTTTTCAATGCCCATTTATATATGATAAATAAAAGCAAGAGAGTACAGCATATACATGAAAAAAGGCCTTAGTACCTCATAACAATCCTCAAATATATTTTCCTCTTCCATGAATTCTGTATAATATCTGGTGATATTCTTCTTTTATCAACTCATATATCATTTCTTCTTCAACCAACATATAATACTGAAAGCATTCTGCCTTGAGCAACTGTAAACCTTTGTGTATTTTTTTTTCTACTTGATGGTGGGCTCCTTGAGGACCAGATATAACTGACTCATCACTGTACTCTCCAGTAGGAAAAAATGCTTGAGATACCACCTAGTATGGATTTGTTGAATGAATGCATAAGTCAATGTTGCTGGAAAGGAGCAAATCATATTAGTGTAGAAAATTATTTTCAAAGGAGTCATTTCTTATCCATCGATCAATTTTAATTGTGTCTAAAACTAGTCCTTGCCAGCTGATTATTTTGGGATTAATTAGAATAAGAACTTGTTAACTGTTCTTGCTTACACAAATGCTCTATAGTCTTATAAAGTAAAATCTGTGATGAATTTAAAGTCTACCTCCAATAGTATTTAAATTTTTTAAAGTTTATTTATTTTTTAGTAATCTCTACATACATATGGGGCTCAAACCCACAATCTGAGACTAAGAGTTGCATGCTCTTCTGACTGCACCAGCCAGGTGTCCTTAAATTTTTAAAATATTTATCTATCACTTATAAAAAACAGTTTATAGAGATGTTTTAATTTTTAATAATATTTTCTATTATATTTTTAACAACATCTAAAACATAATTTCAGTACCATAAATCTCTGAGAAGAGAAAATCTATCCGTTGGACACATCATGTTTCAGCAACAAATAACACACAAAATCAGTGGGTTCACGTAATAGTTTAGTTCTTGCTCATAATACATGTTCATCATAGATGGAAAAGGTACACATAGAGACACTCAGAAGGTACACCCATGCTGAGCGAGGATCAGTTTGTATATGTGGCAGGGAAGGAAAATTTGAAAAGGCATACTTAAGTAGGAATTAAGTATACTTAATTAGGAAATAATGTACAGCACTTTTTCTTACACATTTTTGGCCAAAGAAGTTAAAGGTCACAGATAACCTCAACATTGGTAAGGCAGTGCAGTATTACCATATGCCTCAAAAGAGAAGAACATGAATTTTTTTTTTAAAACTTCTGATAGCAATCCAGTCTGTTTATGAGGGTTTTTTTTTTAAAACCTTTTCTTATTTCCCAGCATTACCTTGCTGGTTAAACTTAGAAACCAGACCAGGGGTTTTTGAGACAATGTAATGTTATCACATTTTAGATTGTATAAAAAAGTTAACCATAGGGGTGCCTGGGTGGCTCAATTGGTTAAGCGACTGCCCTCGGCTCAGGTCATGATCCTGGAGACATGGGATCGAATCCCACATCAGGCCCTCTGCTCGGCAGGAAGCCTGCTTCTCCCTCCCTCACTCCCCCTGCTTGTGTTCCCTCTTTGGCTGTGTTTCTCTCTGTCAAATAAATAAAATCTTAAAAAAAAAAAGGTTAACCATAGAGATACCATAGAGAACCTCCATTTTAGTTATGATTTTAAATATGCAGTCTTACCCCATTTTTGCCTGGAATTTTCTCCAAAAAAATAATAATAAGAGCTTTAAGAAAACTGTGATCTCGTAATATTACTATTGTTTTACTACAAAATATTTAAAGATCGGGGTGTGGCTCAGTGGGTTAAGCCTCTGCCTTCGCTCAGGTCTTGATCTCCTATGGAGGCCCACATTCCCGCATGGCAACACAGGCTCTCTGCTCAGCAGGGAGCCTGCTTCCTCCTCTCTCTCTACCTGCCTCTCTGCCTACTTGTGATCTCTCTCTGTCAATTAAATAAATAAAATTAAAAAAAATATTTAAAGATCAAAAGGCTTCATTATGCCAATGAAAGCAGGTTGATGAAATATTAGATAAATTTGTGCTGTTTGCAATAAAAACTCTTTTTGTGTGTCTTTATGAAGGAGACTATTGATTGCTTACCCCAATAACCATTTGTCCTTTCCTCCTCACTGACAAAACTTTGGTTTTATTTAGTCATGTGGGGAGGAGAGGTTTCCCAGTCTTTGTTCTAGCTAGGTTCAGGCATCTGACTAAGATTTGGCCCCTGGACTATAAGCAGAAGTTTTGTGTTGAATTTTTGGGAAGCTTTTCAAAATGGAGAGGGCACTCTTTCCACCATCCTTCCTCTTTTTCTGCTGCTCTCTAGAACGTGAATATGATGGTTGGAGTTGTGGAAATTTTCAGTAAGTGCATAGGGCTTTGCCTGCTGCATGACCCAGAGCCTGGATGTGTCATAAAGCAAATCGTCAGGATCCCAGAAAATTGGAAGAAACTTTAGCATTTCAGAGAAATCAACCTCTTAGTGAACTTGTGATTATTCCATCTTAATTCATCATAGGATTTGGGGCTCAACCATCCATGTCAGTCATAAAATGACAAACCAGGAACTTGTATGAACTGGCCAGTCCCTTTCCCTTGAGCAATTTTGTGGTTTTGCCTTTCTAAGTCTCACCTTTGCGTCTGATCTGGGTGACAGCCCTTACAGAGATATGTGGAGTAAGCCATTAATCCTTTAAACTAATGTCTCTAAGTTATTCTTTGGAGGTCAATCTGCAGTAGACTGTTTCCACTATGTTGGATCACGTTCTTCCTGACTTAATGCTGGATCATGACTCTCTCACTTGATGTTTCAACAATTTTATGTTTCTTTTATCACAGGGACAGTTGAGAGAACTGAGAAAGTTCAGTAAATAAATGTAAATGGAAGAGATTATATAAGAAAAAATAATGCATCTTGAGACTATGGTAGACACACTTCTTAAGTTTTACTTCATGCTGAGTCTTGGTAATTATTTTAGATGAGTACGTCTAAGGTTTCCTTTTCTGCCCAAATGAAATTATAAATATTTTTAAACTCATGAATTCCATTCTATTTTTGGCTTGGCAAATGTAAAATAACAAGAAAAATACCTTTACTGTAACTTTAGTGTCTATGGCTTCAGTAACTTGGGAACATTGGATCTAGTCAAACACATTCCAGAACATTACAAAAAGAAACACATATGCTAAAGTCTGTGAGACAGAATTCTTATATTGCCTCCCAAACTGTGAAAGTAGACTTAATTTTGCTGTTCATTAAATTGAGTCAACATTTTGTTACTTATGCTTACAGATAACTAGAGCACTACTTTGAAGTTTGACTCTAGTTTAATATGTGATTTTTTCAAAATTACAAGTGAAGAAAATCTTTTGAGATGACTCAGGTGAAAGTTACATCACAAAGCAACCATTTAGTTAAGAAGATGCAGGACTGAAAAGTTAGAGTTCTAGATGAACTGTGTACTAGAGTGTTTGGCAATAGTAATATTTGATATCTACAAATAAGTTAACATAAGCTATCTAAAATCTCCTGGTATCATATGTTAGAGTTTGATATGTACTGTGGTATGGTATGATATAGTATTAAACCTAAACTTATTGATTCATGTTTTATTGTTTACTAAACCCAAATGAGAAAGCAAGGCTTTGAATGCCCTAGTTAAACATAACATGAGGGCGCCTGGGTGGCTCAGAGGGTTAAGCCTCTGCCTTCCTCTCAGGTCATGGTCTCAGGGTCCTGGGATCCAGTCCCACATTGGGATCTCTGCTCTGCAGAGAGCCTGCTTCCCCCTCTTTCTCTGCCTGTATCTCTGCCTATTTGTGATCCCTCTCTCTGTCAAATAAATAAATAAAATCTTAAAAAAAAGAAATTAGTAAAGATACAATTAAGCATTTAAAAAAAATAACATGAGCATTCAATAAAGCAAATGCACTGAGAATGAATGGTATCTTCTTTAACAACTTTTCTCACAGAACAACCGATAGAGAAATCAGACATCTTACACAATCAATCTTTAGAATTTCTTTAAAATATTGGCTTAAGTAGAATTTACTTTTGGAAATTAAAATACACTAATTTTAATCTTCGCAAGATTGGCTCAAGCATTGTGATGATTTCAAATGACTTTAACATTGGGAAGTCCTATGTAATCAAAATTCTTTTCGGGGCACCTGGGTGGCTCAGTTGGTTAAGCGACTGCCTTCGGCTCAGGTCATGATCCCAGAGACCTGGGATCGAGTCCCACATCAGGCTCCCTGCTCGGCGGGAGGCCTGCTTCTCCCTCTCTCATTCCCCCTGCTTGTGTTCCCTCTCTTAGTTGTGTTTCTCGCTTTCAAATAAATAAAGTCTTTAAAAAAATTATTCTCACTTTTATCTACTGAACCATTTTTACATCTACAAGCATCACACAGACAGAAACGAAGGATGTAAAATATACTAACTGCATAGTGATACAGACGAACATAGCACTCCATTTCATTAATATAAATCTACATTATTTTTTTGCCTTGCCATTCCATAGTAGTCATATCAATACTTCTTAATCTGTTTTACCCTTGATAGTTTTCTGTACTTTAAAAGATATCAGAATTATGGAACACCTGGGTAGCTCAGTTGATTAAGTGTCTGCCTTGGGCTCAGCTCATGATCCCAGTGTCCTGGGATGGAGCCCCACATTGGGCTCCCTGCTAAGGGGGAGCGTCTGCTTTCCCTTTGTCCCTCTTCACCCATGCTTATGGTCACGCACACTCTCTTTCAAATAAATAAAATCTTAAAAAAATAAAAAATAAAAGATACTAGAATCGGAAAGTAACTTAAGTTTTAAAAACTCTACTTCCATATTCAGAATTCAGTGACTCTTTCTAAACTATGAACACTGACTTCACAAATCAGAAGTTTAAATATTAATGTTATACGGTGCATATTTATTCAGTTACCATGAACATGAACCTAGTAATACATAAACAGATATATTTGAAAAAAAGTGAAAAATATAAATTATTTGAATGAATTAAATTTATAAATGTAGATTAAATTTACTTGGTGAAAATTATACTGAATTCCCTCTGATAATTAACAGTTTATAAAATATAAAAATATTTACCAGTAGTTCATGTGGTTAACTAATTGTTCAGATTCCGTTCATTATTATAGTAAAGATACAAATGTTCAGGATTCTACCAAAATGACACTGAAATAAATGAAATAAGAATTATTTAGAATTCTGCTGCACCAAAATCAACATGACCACAAAAATTCTCCCCCTTTTCCCACTATTCATGAAAAATCATTATAATCAGAATTATACAATTTAAAAAGTCTAAGTCTTCTCCTTCTGCCATTCAAAACATATATGTTTGAAGAGAAAGCAGAGATTCCCAGGCCCCTCCTTGTCGAGAGTCTGATTCAGTTGAGGTGGAATGGGGCCCAGAAATCCATGTATTAAAATAAATATCCAAAAATAACCTGATCAGAGAAGTTGAGAAGAAATGAGCTAGCCTAAGGAGATTTTGGGAAAGCCCATAATCTACCACTTCTGTGCCTCTGTCAGTCAGTCCTCATATGCTTTGCCCGCTCCTACCAGAAAAAGATCTTAGGGTAAGTGGGCAGATTGCTTCTTCCAGCCAACTTTTTCATAATCATTTTGGTATTCTTCAAAGCAAAGAAAAAAAGGAAGAGGAGGGGGAAACTATAACATGTTTATACATGATGCTGTGCTATATATGTTTTCTCTTTTATCATCTTCTTGCCAAAACTTAATTTAAATACTTTATTCCTTATATCAACATTTTGATTGGATATTTTTAATAGCTATACTAGCAAAAATTTAACATAAGCAATATAGGACAACTTCTGAATGTAGAAAATTTTAATCAATAAAAATGAGGTCAGTAACAAGATTAATTAAAGTTCTTTTTAACCTTTATTTTTAAGAATTTATTTATTTATTTGTCAGAGAGAGAGCACAAGCAGCGGAAGTGGCAGGTAGAGCGGGCCAAGGGAGAAGAAGGCTCCCTGCCGAGCAGAGAGCCCGATGTGGAATTTGATCCCAAGACTTTGGGATCGTTACCTGAACTGAAGGTAGACACTTAACCGACTAAGCCACCCAGGTACCAATTAAAGGGTTTTTTTAAAGTAATTTTTGCACAAATTTTGCACACCTATTCACACATATCCAAATTCACACACCTGTAATATTTGGACACTTGAAAATTAGCATCATATTCTTTCCTTTTTTAAAAAAGTTTTTATTTCTTCTTCTTCTTCTTCTTCTTCTTCTTCTTCTTATTATTATTATTATTATTATTATTAGAGAGGCATAGTGGTAGGGAGGGGCAGAAGGAGAGGGACAGAGAATTTTAAGCAGGTTCCATGCCCAGTAAGGAGCCCAACGTAGGGTTTGATGTCACAACCCTGAGATCATGATCTGAGCCAAAATCAAGACTCAGATGCTTAGCTGACTCACACAAACACCCCTTCAGTTTTGATTTAAATCACCCAGTGCTCATAACGAAAAGTGCCCCCTTTAATCCACATCATCTATTTCACACATTCCCTTCTCTCTCCTCTAGTAACCATGAGTTTGTTCTCTAAAATTAAAAGTCCGTTATTTGGCTTCTCTCTTTCTCTCTTTCTTCTTTTTTCCCCCTTTGCTTTTTTGTTTTGTTTCTTAATTTCCTTATATCAGTGAAATGGTATTTATCTTTCTCTGACTGACTTATTTTGCTTAGTATTATACTCTCTAGCTCCATCCATGTCATTGCAAATGGCAAAATTTCATTCTTTATTATGGCTCATTAATCTTCCACTGTATACTTATAACACTTTTTTATCCATTCATTAAGCGACAGACACTTGGACTACTTCTGTATCTTGGCTATTATAAATAATGCTGCTCTAAACATAGGGGTGCATGTATTCCTTTGAATTAGTGTTTTTGTATTCTTTAGGTAAATACCTAGTAAATATCCCACTGCTGGATCCCAAGGGAGTTCTACTATTAACTTTTTGAGGAATCTCCATACTGTTTTCAAGTGGCTGCACCAGTTTGTACTCCCAACAGTGCAACAGGGTTCCCCTTTCTCCACATCCTCACCAACACTGTTGTTTCTTGTGTTGTTGATTTTAGTCATTCTGACAGGTATGAGATGACATCTCCTTGTGGTTTTGATTTGCATCTCCCTGGATAGTGAGCATCTTTCCATGTGTCTCTTGGCGATCTGGATGTCTTCTTTGGAGAAATGTTTGTTCATGTGTTCTGTGCACTGTTTTTATTTTAAGTTTTTTCTTCTGCCCATTTTATAATTGGATTATTTGTTTTCTGGGTGTTCTGTTGTTGAAGTTCTTTATATATTTTGGATACTAACATTTTATTGGATATGTCATTAGCAAGTATCTTCTCCCATTCCTTAGGCTGCCTTTTAGTTCTGTTGATTGTTTCCTTCACTGTGCAGAAGCTTTTTATTTTGATGTAGTCCCAATACTTCATTTTTACTTTTATTTCCCTTTGCTCAGGGGTCTTACCTAGGAAAAAAAAAAGTGCTACAGCCTGTGTCACAGATATTACTGCTAGTGCTCTCTTCTAGAATTTTTATGGTTTCATGTTTCACATTTAGGTCTTTAACCCATTTTGAATTTATTTTTGTATATGGTATAAGAAAGTGGTCCAGTTTCATTCTTTTGTGTGTTGCTGTCCTATTTTCCCATCACCACTCGTTGAAGAAATCTTCTTTTGTTTTAACCTGACATGCAGCATGGAGCCCAACATGGGGCTTGAACTAATAACCCTGAGATCAAGACCTGAACTGAGATCAAGAGTTGGTGCTTAACCAACTAAGCCACTCAGGCACCCCTTTAACTTAATATTTCTAAAAATTTCTTATTTGAGTTATAATGTACCATTATTATTTATTAAGAAACTTCCACTGTGTAAAATTAATTATAGCAAAAGGCAATGTATGAATTATGCAAGACATATGACAGACTTTCAAATGTACCTGTATCACTGTAAAGTTATAGTTAGGCAAATATGTAGAAGTGTTCCTCTCCAGAGACTAATTTAAATTTAAAATCAGGCAAAGGATTCTCATTTAAATTTCATAAAATTATGAGCCACCCCCCCCCCGCAATTCTGTATATTTTTGTGAATCCAAGGTGAATCATCGGTGCAACTTATTTTGGTAATAATCTATTGTGGCTATTACACAGATATAATGATAAGACACAGATCAAAAGAATAAGGCAATATAATAAACATTTGATCTTATATACACAGTACATGTACTATTTAGAGATAAAATAACATTCCTGTTGCTTCTGTTTGATAAGCTCCTTCTTAATTACAGTAAACCTTAAAATAGATGGAAAAAATTAATTGTAAAAGTGAGATACAAACTTCTTGATAAAAAATGATTTGATAATTACAATTTCTAAAGCAGTAGTTCTATTTCTTATGATTAGAATCACCTGGAGTGTTTGTTTAAAATTCAGATTCCCAAGGTTTTACCTGCTGAGATTCTGATTAGGTGAATCTGACATGGATCCCAGGACCCTACATTTAAAGATTTATTTCTTTATTTGAGGGTGAGAGAAAGAGGAGGCCAGGGGAGGGGCAGAGGGAGAGAGAGGTTTTTTTTATTTAATTAATTAATTTTTATTAAGGTATAATGTATTACTTGCATCGTGATACAGGACTGTGAATTATCAGTCTTACACAATTCACAGCACTCACCATAGCACGTACCCTCCCCAGTGTACATAACCCAGTCACCATATCCCTCCATCTATAACCCCCAGCAATCCTCAGTTTGTTTCCTGAGATTAAGAGTCTCTTACGGTTTTTCTCACTCTCTGGTCCCATCTTGTTTCATTTTTTTCCCTCCCTTCCCCCCATGTCTCCCCTGCCCTGCCTCTCAAATTCCTCATATCAGAGAGATAATATGATAATTATCTTTCTTTTATTGACTTATTTCACTTAGCATAATAACCTCTAGTTCCATCCACGTTGTTGAAAATGCAAGATTTCATTTTTAATGGCTGCATAGTATTCGTGCATGCGTGCGTGTGTGTGTGTGTGTGTGTGTGTGTGTGTGTGTGTGTACTACTTCCTCTTTATCCATTCATCTGTTCATGGACATCTAGGTTCTTTCCATAGTTTGGGCATTGTGGATATTGCTGCTATAAACATTCGGGTGCACGTGTTCCTTCAGATCATTACATTTGTATCTTTAGGATAAATACCCAGTAATGCAATTGCTGGATTGTACGGTAGCTCTCTTTTCAACTTTTTTCTTAAAAGATTTTATTTATTTATTTGAAAGACAGAAATACAGCTAAAGAGGGAACACAAGCAGAGGGAGTGAGAGAGGGAGAAGCAGGCTTCCCGCTGAGCAGGGAGCCCGATGTGGGGCTCGATCCCAGGTCTCCAGGATCATGACCTGAGCCAAAGGCAGTCGCTTAACCAACTGAGCCACCCAGGCGCCCTTCTCTTTTCAACTTTTTGAGGAACTCCATACTGTTTTCCAGAGTGGCTACACCAGGCTGCATTCCCACCAACAATGTAGGAAGGTTCTCCTTTCTCCACATCCTCACTAACACCTGTCATTTCCTGACTTGTTAATTTTAACCATTCTGACTGGTGTCAGGTGGCATATATATATATATATATATATATATATATATATATATATATATACAGCTGGTGAATAGAACAGAGACACAGACTTGATTTGGGGTATATTTTGGTCTGTTAGAAGAAATGGCCTCTTGAAATTTTATTTTATTATTTTTTTTCAAAGATTTTAATTATTTATGACAGAGAGAGAGAGATCACAAGTAGGCAGAGAGGCAGGCAGAGAGAGAGCGGAGGAAACAGGCTCCCCACCAAGCAGAGAGCCTGAGGCAGGCCTCGATCCCAGGACCCCAAGACCATGACCTGAGCCAAAAGCAGAGGCTTCAACCCACTGATCCACCCAGGTGCCCTCAAAATTTTAAAGAAAGAAAAACTTACATATGTATAAAAATAAGGGTATACACGATGAAGGGATGGAATATGATTGTAAAGATGAAAATTTAAAAGAGATTCTAAAAAAGGAATTGTTAAGAAGTTGGTTAGGGGAGGAAAAAGAAAAAAAGAGAAGACTGTGTTGAAGCTGAAGACTAGAACAAAGCCGTTCACAAGATTTAGGGTATATTTTGATCTATTAGAAGAAACTGTATCCCAAAATTTTAAAGAAAGAAAAACCTATTGTATATAAAAAATAAGCTTAAATACAATGAAAAGATAGAATATGACTAAAACAATGAAAATTTAAAAAGATTTTTTAAAAAAAGTTATGGTCCATATATACAATGGAATATTACGCCTCCATCAGAAAGGACGAATACCCAATTTTTGTATCAACATGGACAAGACTGGAGGAGATTATGCTGAGTGAAATAAACCAAGCAGAGAAAGTCAATTATCATATGGTTTCACTTTCTTGTGGAGCATAAGAAGTAACATGGAGGACGTTAAGAGAAGGGATGGAGGGGCACCTGGATGGCTCAGTTGGTTAAGTGACTGCCTTCGGATCAGGTCATGATCCCGGAGACCCAGGATCGAGCCCCACATCGGGATCCCTGCTCGGCGGGAAACCTGCTTCTCCCTCTCTCACTCCCCCTGCTTGTGTTCCCTCTCTGGCTGTGTTTCTCTCTGTCAAATAAATAAATAAAATCTAAAAAAAAAAAAAAAAAGCGAAGGGATGGAAATGTGAATTGTGGGGGAGACGAAGCATGAGAGACTGTGGACTCTGAGAAACAAACAGAGGGTTTTTGGAAGGGTGGGATGTGGGGAGATGGGTGAGCCTGGTGGTGGGTATTAAGGAGGACATGTATTACATGGAGCATTAGGTGTGGTGTATAAACAATGAATCTTGTAACACTGGAAAACTGAAATAACTTATTTAAAAAGTATTGATAAGATAAAATCATTAAAAAACATTAAAATAGGAAAGAGAAAAATAAAAAAATAGAATAAGAAACAAGTAAAATTAAAAAAAAATTAACTTTGAAAGACTAAAGACTCATGGGAAAAAAAGCCATGAATTCTATGTCATGCATTGCCCTAGCTCTGAAGTTTTGCATTTCTCTTTGATCGGTGAACTTGGTCTTAGCTGGATGCTCTTGCTGATTTTCTGGGGGAGGGGCCTATTCTACTGATTCTCAAATGTCTTTGTCTGAGGTGGAACTGCCCTGCCCTCCCCAGACGCCAGGCTATGCAATCTGCTCAGGTTCTCTCTCCAGAGCTTTTGTTCTCTGAATGCTTTCCGTATAGTTTTGGAGGAGGGGAATGAAGATGGTGGCCTGTTGGGACCTCCTGGCGCCTGCTAGTTTGCGGCCATTAGTGGAAGTTGGCTCAGGTGGCCTCTTGGGCTTCTCCGGAATACTTCCGCATATGTGACCTAGCTGAATCTTCCCGCGCTCGGGCTCTTAGCCCGCAGATTGGCGAACTTAGCCCTGCCCAGCAGTCCGGTCTGAAATCTGCCTAAGGCCTTAGTGATAGCCACGTAATGAGTTCCTATTGGCCCCTGCAACTTCTTTTACTCCCTCCTTTCCTCTCTATATAACTGTGTCTCTGATACAATAAAGCTGAGATTGCTGCGCCTTCACCGCTGACTCAACTCCCGGCTGGGTGTGGTTTCTTTCCCGGTTTCAGGGGGGTGGCCGGGCCATGGACACTTACCATCTCGCTCAGCCCCCAGAGGATAACAGGCTGGTCCAATTATCCCTCCCCCGCACCAGTGTTGTAGAGAGAGCAACAGCGGCCTCCCAGCCTCTGGCCCAGAGGAGTGAGAGCTCGCGACCCCACTCCTCAGTGCGCCCCCAGAGAAAAGCAGTCAATTCCGCCCGTCTCACTGGTCTCCTGTCACACTCCGTGCTCACCCAGCCTGTGACCGAACGTTTCTGTCTCTGGCACGTGGCCCCGTGTGGACTCTCCAAACCCAGCAGATTCATGCAGTGTGTTCCAGCTCCACTCCTCCTGGCAGATGAAGGAGGGGGTCTCCCCGAATCTGCTACTTTTGGGGTTCCTGCTCAAAGAGTAGTGGCCTGACTGTGCCTTGAATCATGGTTTAAGGTAAGCCTGAGCTAAGAGCTTCCTCCTCAGCTCTGTCTCGGCTGCTGGCTTCCCTGCTCTGATGCCTGGGAGCCCTGCCACACCCAGACACCCCTCCCCTTTATGTGGCCCCACGGGTGCTGGGACCACACTGTCCCTGCGAGGGTTCCACCCCTGCTTAGCCTCTGGAGCTATGTCCCTCAGTGGAGCAGACTTCTAAAAGTTTCAATTTTGTGCTCCACAACTCTACTGCTTGCCGAGAGCCACCCCTCCCCCCACAATCTATCTTCCCATATATTGCCTTGGATTCACTTCTTTGCATGTCCTACCTTCCAGAAAGTGGTTGCTTTTCTGTTCCTAGAATTGCTGCTCTTCTTCTCTTTAATCTCCTGTTGAGTTTGCAGGTATTCAGCATGGTTTGATAACTATCTAGCTGAAGTCTTGGGACCCGATGATATCCAGGTCTCCTACTCCTCCGCCATCTTGCTCCTCCCATCAGAGAGAGTTTTAAGCGGACTCCACATGGAGCATGGAGCTGGCCTGGGGCTTGATCTCATGACCCTGAGACCACGACCTGAGCCAAAATCAAGAGTCAGCAGCTTAACCAAACGTGGCCCCAAGTGCCCCCTGACACCGCACATTTAAAACAAGCTCTCCAGGTGCTTTTGATATAGGTTGTCCATGGACTTACCTCTGATAAATCCTGTTCTAGACCTGCCCTTTTCTAACTTTATTCTGCATAGGAATCCTCTGGGGCTGGTGCTTAAATTCAAGTTCTGATTTACTAGTTCTTGAGAGAGGGGTCTGAAGTTTCTACCATGTTCCCCTGGTGAGATCAATGTTTATGCTCTGTGGACCGCACTCTTTAAGAAGGACGTTTCTAAAGCATAAATATTTGATAAGCATACACCAAGATCCTCAGAGAGAAAATAACTGTGGCAAAGTCATAATACTAACCAGTAAGTTCACTGAGTAGTGGTGGAAATGAGGGGGTGTGATTCAGGGATTTTTAGCTAGGAAGGGTTTATTTAGTGGTTATTCTAATTTGGGATGGAAAATTATCACTTTAGAGAGGACTTGAAGGTGCATTGTTCTGTACCTATTGGGTAAAAAATAAGTCGTACTATCTACTGGACAGAAAAGAGCTCTTAGGTCTAGTGAGATTCATTCAAAGATAATAACACTTTTTCAGCTTTAAGTGTTGGTTATAACAGATGATATGGAGTTTTATGCCACCCAGACAAATGCTGCTACAGATGGGAATTTTTCCCTTTAACAGCAAAGAATTGCCCTGGCAAAACAGGACAGATGATTATGAAGTCATAAAAGCTTGGTTAGCAGATTTCTTTTCTAAATGTTCTCAAGTACCTTCTTTCCAACGTTATTATTTCTGTTTTCATCCTATGTTAAGAAATGGATTCAACATTTGGTAGAACTCAGTCCCCTGTTTTAAACAACAAACAGACTTAATGCTTCCTGTATTATGTCGAGTGAAGAAGGAACCCACAGTTTACTGTCTACTTCTTTGAGTAGCAACAGGCAGACTTAAGGCTCTCAAACATGTTCAGTTGGCTGAGTATATAAAATCTGTGGTTTCCTTTGGAAATCCATGAAATATGGATGCTAAGTTTAGCTAATGATATAATTTTATGCAATACCAAAGACTTTAGCAAATGTTAGTATACATAAGTTCTGTGAGCAATAATAGTTCATAAGAAAAGTGTTCCTGGTAACTCCTTTAGGCAATATAAACTCTGAAAAAACTGTAAGATGAGAGGAAACGTTTATTTCAGGAACTTACAGAACAACCACAATGAACCTGGAGAGAGTGAAGGTTGTTTACAAACGTTTGGGGACTGAAGGGCAGGAGACTGACTGCAGGTTGTCAGGAAGGAGGCCATGAGAGGACAAACATGTGAATTTCTGCTCTTTACCTGTCCCCTGAGTTGTTTAGGCACAACTACCGCCCTCCCCTACATTACAGGAAGGAGCATCAATGGGCTAGAAGTTTGGGTGCCTGAGTCCACAAGTTGGAGCAAGGATGGCAAAGCAGGGCACATGCGCTTCTCTGATAATCCCTCCTCACCCACTCCTTCCAGGGCCCCAAGGGCTGCTGAACTGGTGGATTATACCTTTAGATATAATTAGCGCTATTACTGCTAACCTCTAAGGAGTTGAAGAAAAGCTCTGAATAAAGGAGTTGCCTGGTAAGTGGGCAGCAAACTGGAGTGACCAATAGCAGCTCAGTCATGCCTGGGTCTTTGTTCTTAAATTCCCTGGGACTGACACAGACCAGGCCTAGGCTCAGGCCCTTCTCCAGGGCAGCAGGCCAGACAAGATGCTACCCATGCACCCAAGACTTTTTTTTTTTTTTAAGATTTTATTTATTTATTTGACGGAGAGAAACACAGCGAGAGAGGGAGCACAAGCAGAGGGACTGAGAGAGGGAGAAGCAGGCCCCCTGCCGAGCAGGAAGCCCAATGTGGGGCTCGATCCCAGGACTCCAGGATCATGACCTGAGCCGAAAGCAGTCGCTTAACCAACTGAGCCACCCAGGCGCCCCAAGACTTTTTTTTTTAACTGCATCCAGGTATTTGGTTCATTTAAGGGCAGCTCTTAATATAGGATTAATGCCACATATAGTGACATTTGCCTGGTCTTTACATTCTAACCTGTTGATAAAAATTACAGTTTTTCTTCATATGGGGACCCATACATTCACCAAGAACCATTTCAATGAGAGTTTTTGTTTTATAAACTATTGTTGACCCATTAACAAGCAACTATCAAAGTCTAGAACCTGTGACTTAAAGAACTAAAAAGTATCAAATACTAAATATTAGATGTACTTGTTTTTTGTTTTTTTTTTTTAAGATTTTTATTTATTTGACAGAGAGAAACACAGCCAGAGAGGGAACACAAGCAGGGGGAGTGAGAGAGGGAGAAGCAGGCTTCCCACGGAGCAGGGAGCCTGATGTGGGACTCGATCCCGGGTCTCCAGGATCGTGACCTGAGCCAAAGGCAGTCACTTAACCAACTGAGCCACTCAGGCACCCCTATTAGATGTACTTGTAATGTCTAGGTCTCAAGTATTGATCTGAGGATCTGATCTCTAAAGCTGAGGGAACCAGTCCATACTATAAACATTATTTAAGGTATCATTTGATATTTTCACTCATAGTCTATATTTTTCCTCAACATGTAAAATTATAGGAATTATGAGATATTGATGAAGAACAGAGAAGCTTTTTTCCCTCATTGTGTCCATGAATAATATTCAAGCATTTGGTTGTTTTTCATCTCAAATCTCTATTTTGTTGCAGTTAATCTTGAGAAGGATACATGTACCTTGAATGAACAATAGTAATTAATTGTGGTGTCCTAAGTAGAAGTTCATTTTCCATATAAATCAATATTTTAGTTTTGGTATTTAACGGATGCAATAAAAATAGAGGTAAAAAGGTATTAATGATAAATTTCAAAATGCTGAAAAAGCACTATTTAAATAAACAGAAAGACAAGATTTATAAGTTCGATTGGAATAGTCTTAGCTTTGTACAGATCAAACATTTCAAGGAAAATTGATGTACCATCATTATTTATTTTTATCTGATGATGCTTACATATTTATGATGGTAAAAACATAATTTCTTTTCAAAACAGTTCTTGTTGAAAACATGAAGAAAATTATGTATGTTTCCGAAGAGTGGAAAACGCTAATTGCAGTGAATTTATAAAAAGACATTAACTTATTTAAGTCCTCAGTACTTCGGAAGGGGTTTTGACATTCAGAGTGATTTCTTTCTGTTGTGGGGTTTTGTATTTTAGGATTGTTCAAGATTTAAAAAACCAAATAAATTATAATATCTGATAATAACAAAAAGGAGTATCTTAAATTCAAAACTATAAGCTTAAAAATATGCAAAGATTTTCATTGTAAATACTACATTGAAATTAATTTATATAATTCCCCTTCTCCTAGAAATAGTCTACTGCTAAAGTCTGGCTGTGAAATGTATTGCCTCTAGCTAGCATAACTTCTTATGCTTCTGAAACTTTTTCTTGAAGTCAAAAGTCACTGCAATGTAATTACAGCACTTAGCTTGTTAGGATCTATAGCCCTTTCATGTCATTGTAGCTGGGGACACATCTTAGTAAACACTGCTGAAGAAATTTTCTTACAAGTTTTGAATCTCTTCTTTGGACAAAAACAGAGCAGTAAATTCAAATAGAAAAGAACACATCTCAAGGTGCCTGGATGACTCAGTCTATTAAGCTCAGGTTGCAACTCCAGGGTCCTGGGATCAAGCCCAGCATTGGGCTCCCCACTCCTTGGGGAGCCTGCTTCTCCCTCTCCCTCTGCCTGCCACTTGCCCTATCCCAGCCCCCCCCCCCCCCCCCCCGCCACGGCTCGTGTGTACTCTCTCTGTGTCAAATAACTTAATTAATCTTAAAAAAAAAAACCCACATCTTGATATTTGGTAGCAGAAAATGACAAAGGAGATGCTTTTCTTTCTCTAATCTGAGCCTTTTACACTTTGAGACAAGATTTTTTTTAAAGTTTTTATTTTAATTCTAGTTAACAAAGAGTGTTATATTAGTTTCAAATGTACAATATAGTGATTCAACACAACACTTATGTATTTTATTTATGTATTATGAAATACATAAATAAAATCTTAAAAAAAAATAATGCTGCTCTAAACATAGGGGTGCATATATTCCTTTGATTTAGTGTTTTTGTATTCTTTAGATAAATACCTAGTAAATGCCCCACTGCTGGATCCCAAGGGAGTTCTATTAACTTTTTGAGGAACCTCCACACTGATTTCCATAGTGGCTGCACTATTTGTCAAATAAAGATAAATAAATAAATAAAGATAATCTTTAAAGATTTTAAGATTTTATTTATTTGACAGAGAGAAAATAAAGATAAATAAATAAATAAAGATAATCTTTAAAGATTTTAAGATTTTATTTATTTGACAGAGAGAAACACAGCCAGAGAGGGAACACAAGCAGGGGGAGTGAGAGAGGGAGAAGCAGGCTTCCTGCCGAGCAGGGAGCCCGATGTGGGGCTTGATCCCGGGTCTCTGGGATCATGACCTGAGCTGAAGGCAGTCGCTTAACCAACTGAGCCACCTAGGCACCCCAAGAGCAAATAATTTGAAGAAAAATGAGTTTAATGTAGCCTGACAAGATGTAGATAATAGAGACAGTATTTTCCCACCAAAGAGGATAGTTGCAAACATTGATGTAATTCTGTATAAATGTTATCAGCAGCAGAGTCGAATTTCATTTTCAATTTATTTTGCAAATTGATAAATATGCAATTACACTTCAGCAATTCCAGTGTATATAAAAATATTTACTGGGGGGCACCTGGGTGGCTCAGTGGGTTAAGCCTCTGCCTTCCGCTGGGGTCATGATCTCAGGGTCCTGGGATCGAGGCCCACATCGGGCTCTCTGCTCTGCGGGGAGCCTGCTTCCTCCTCTCTCTGCCTGCCTCTCTGCCTACTTGTGATCTCTCTCTGTCAAATAAATAAATAAAATCTTAAAAAAAATGTTTACTGGGAATAGGTGATCCTGGTCAGGAGAATTTTCAATTTTACTCCTGTTTCTGTACTCTCATTTGAAAAAAATCTAGTTGTGTAAATGCCTAAAGAAAAGCTGAACATATTCAGATCACTAGATTCCCTTAAAGTGGCAGTCCTTTCATGCATGAAATGAGTCTCAAGTAGCCTGAAGAAGTAGGATTTTCAAAAGTATTTAACTCTCATTTTTCACCTTCTCAAACTCAATTAATTTCACAAATAAGAAAGGACTATGATTCAGTGTAAGTGGTTGTAATTATTAAGTATAGAATGGTTCTTTTGTGCTTAAATTTTGGACCTAAAAGGGGCACATTTGCTAAGTCATTAAATTTTAATAATATTATAAGGATAATTGCTGTTATTTTGGGCTTATAAAAGAAATATCAAAAACTTAAGATAAGTGTTTAACTTACATTTATTTTGGTCTCAAAGATATCCATGGCTGTCTCAGCACAGTGTCATATATAGTACAATGAAAAGACATTACCTTCTTGGACACGTACTTACAGAATAATTCATATACGTAGTCAGAAAGCATGAGCATTAGGATTGGATTTGGGTCACAGATGTCAGTGACCCACCTTCAAGGAAGAAAAATATAAAATAGAATATATACAGCTTATTAAAATATATAAAATGAGTTAAAACAGTATAGCAATCATTGCATTTTTTTAGAGAAGTTATTGTTAATAGCACTGACATGTAGAAAAAGCAAACAGGAAAATGAAAGCAAATCAGAAGAGTATGCCCTAAAAGATTAATTAGAATTACTAAAAGATAAATGAGTTGTGTTCTAAGTAAAACATAGACCTCACAACTTCAAAACTCTATAACAACCAGTCAGAGCCCAGAAGAATACTAGAGGCTAGAAATCACTGAAGTGACTAAGACATTATCCCTCTCTTATGGGATCATATAATGCAGGATAATTCAAATGGCAAGTAGACAAATAAAAAAAAACATGGCAAGAGGTTTTGAATGAAAAACCCACTGGGGAGGTTGCATTTGAGGTGGGCCTTAAAGAGTGCTATGATATTGAAGAGATTGTGTTTGGGGCAAGGAAAATTGTGTATTCTACCAGAAAGGAAAAGCTGTATAAGACACTATATAAAGTTGTATGATACTATACAATCTATATAAAACACTTTATGGAAGGAGGTAAGTAACACAGTGATGTTTAAGAATGAAGTACAATTTGGATCATGCATGAGATAAGAGGGGATAAGTAGTGGGTGAAAAGACTGAGTTCTGTCAGGGCCACATTGTGGAGATACTGGGTATCAGAGTGAAGGGTTTGGTGTGCAAGCAAGAAATGATGTAGCAGTCAGGTAGATCAAACAGAAGTGGTTGGGGAAAGTACTTTTCTCAAGAAAGACATAATATAATAAGGTAGGAATGATAATTATATTGATTAACAAGATAAAGATGGGGGTAAGAATAGATTTGAGATAAAATCCAAAACAGAAAAATAGCAAATAGCACGACCAATAAATGTCACCAACATGTAAGTTGGAGTCAAAAATAGGCTCCAACCTATTGAAGGACCAGGTTCAGAAAAAGGAAGGGTTCTTTCTGTCAGTTTATACAGTGACTAAGATCTCCTAGAAAAGAGTGCAGGTAGTGGGGAAGAAGTAGTCACAGCAAAGGAATATTGACTTTAGTGTGAGGCAGAGATTAAGACACACTGACACCAATTGAGCCATCATCTTTCTGCACTTCCATGCAATGAAAAGTTGCTGTGTCTTAATGGCACATACTCAAGTTAGCAATTGAAAATGATCTGGGCCTGGCCTAGAAGCACAAGTGATAAAGTGTTAGAAGAGACTTAAGGTGTCATGTGGAAGTAGGTGATGATATTTTGTAGCATTTATTGGAGAATATCACTATCCTCTCTGATAATCCAAAGTCCACACTTCCTTATAAACTCTTGTCCTTCTTGGGAAGATGGAAAGGGTTTTTGTTGTTGTGGTTGTTCTTTTTTTTTTTTTTTTT